>PVLD010009966.1:0-73567 GCA_004027595.1 Dinomys branickii | reverse complement strand
TTTTTTTTTTTTTTTCTGTTGTTGAGAGGATCAACTGTCTGACTAAATTTGCATGTCTGTATATGGGTCCATACATCTACAATTCGAAGATATCAATGGATAAAGCAACAACAACTGTTGAGACCATATCACCTTGTCTATAGATTAGTTGTGATTGTACTATTTTCTATGATTATGGGTGTCTGTTTGTCAATAGGTTTTTGTACTTTTATGTTTCTAAAATTTAAAAAAAAATAAAATAAATAAACTTGGATGACTCAGTAAACTTGGATGACTCATTCCACAACATAAAAATATTCATATAAAGTGATTACACTACTGTAATATTAGTACAAAACAATAAAGAAAATACAAAACACATAGAAAAATAAACAAACTGACCTGTGCTTCCCTTTGAAGATCTTCATGGCTGTTGTAGGGGAAAGAAGAGGGTTATTTTGTACGATGCCCTTAACTATTGCTAGTGGAATCACCGTGTTTATTGGGTCAGTGGAATTTTTTTTCTTTTTGTGAAACTTTAACAACGAACTTTTCTAATGACACTAGCTTTTACCTCCTCTTGAATATTTTGTGGAAATCTGACATTGCACTGTCATTAAACAGATGCATCTCTTGCACGGTGACAGCTTTATTCAAGCAGCACTTTTCTACCAAATTTTGTGCTGTTGCCCACTTTTATACTTCTCCCTAAACCCATTTGAAAGGAAGGTCCCTCCATCTTTTTCTTCTGCTCTGTAAATTAGATCTCCTCCATCACCTCCTGCTGTTGGAAGATCCCACAAGCCCATAGAGAGAGAGTGCATTGGCTCAGCTGTGATCACATGACATCCAGCATCATGTGGTACTTATATGGCAAGACATCAGTCCTTTACCAATTTAAAATGTATTAAAAATGTTTTCTTGTCTTGCAGAACAGTCGCAGAACAAGTTACTCACAACCCAAGGTTTTACTGTACACAGTTCAGTGATTTACCCTTAAATCCATTAATCCTCACAACCCTATGAAGTAGCCATAAAAATCACTTCTACTTTACAGAGGGTGAAACTAAGACCAAGAGATAAGTGGCTTCCCCGGTGCTCCCTAGTGTTTGGCTTGTGATTGTAAAGCACCAAAAAGAATGAATCGCACAAAGCAGGGACACCTTGTATAGGTCACCAACCCCTCAGGAGGAAAGGAATCAGGGTGTACCAAAGCATATAGTCACAAACAATAAGAACTGAAAAAAGTGGATCCCCCATAAATGTGAATTATCTTTTGCCCTTCCTAGGTAATTTAGAGGCAATTGGAGATCATCATACCAACCACATCATGGTTCAATTCTAGGAACATGTGAGATGCTGGTTTGACAAGTATATTTAACTATTGCCTCTGTGCTCAGAAGAGACCCACACATGCCTAAGAGATGGAATCAAACACTAAGTAACTAAGAATGCTGAAAATGTTCAGATGCCTATTCCTACTGTGATTTTTCTGCATTGAGCATGGTGAGTTAAATTGAAGACAGTTTTTCAGTTCAAACTTATGACTGAAAATGTGCATTTCTTAAGCACTGTGTAGACAATGATTGTTCATGGAGCTTCTCAACTCAGAGAGACAGAGAATACATTCACAGTCAGTTAAAGGACTGGTATGTGCTTTCCATGGGCAATCACTTCCAGCTGGGCCCTTCCAAGAGGGTTAGAATCAGCTCCTTAAAGGTGGCAAGAATTTAGACTTTGAAAGGATCAGAGAGGACACTCAAGCTAAAAATCCATTTACTTTTATTCATGCTACATATACTCATTAAGCATATGAATTATTAAAGGCATCAAAAACTCTCAAGAGGCACAGTGATGAATAAGATATAATTTCTATAGCACAAGAGCTCACCATGAGCAGGGAAGTAATTGTGCAGAAGGGCCAGCCTGACACACTCTCCGTGAGTGAATCTACATATATGCCAGGAAAAGGGCACTTACTCCAAGTTTGGTCCTCTGCGAAGATCTTTCTCAAAGCAATACAGCACAATTCAGTTATGTAGAAAATAATTGCTCCGAAGGAAACTCAGAAGCCACCCTCAGAGGGACAAATGCCAGTACCACATCAACTAAGAAGATACAGAAACAAACTCAGAGTGGGCTGAGCTGTGGGCCCTGAGAGCTGTGCATTGGGATGAAAGAGAGAAAGCACTGAGCGTGCTGTCTGGGGAGTGGGAGGGTCAAGGGCTGCTGTGGTGCATGGGCAGTATGGAGCACAGGCAGGGTGCATGGCTCCAGCTAAGGAGCCAGACCAGACACTGAGCAGCATTCTCTGCAGGGACTGATCAGTTGTGCTGCACAACTCTCCACAGGGAGGGGATACACACATCAGTCTCTGAAAATCAGTTGCATTTCCTTTGGATGGAGAACAGCAGCAGAAAATCGTCACTTAATGCAGAGGACACAGAAGAAGAAAGAGCTGGGGCGCAGGCATGCATGGCTGCCTGGGACGTTTGGGAGCATGGGTGTTCTGGGAAGAAACAGTGGGAATGCTGCTTACAGGGAACTGATTAGTTGTAAAGTCAGAAAACATTTTCTTGTGGAATACTGTAGGCTTTTTTTTTTTTTCTTGTTGTTTAGAAGTTGTCTTGGTTACTTTTCTCGTTGCTGAGACAAAATACCCAACACCCAAAATGAAGGAAGGAAAGGTTTATTTAGCTTACAGTTTGTGGAGGTTTCAGTCCACACTTGGCTGATTCTGAGGCAGAGTGGCACATGGCAGAGGGCAAACTGTTCAGGGCAGCAGAGCACAGCAAAAACAACCTGCAAGCAGCCCCCTTTTCTCCCCTACATTGTGAACAGCCTACCCCCACCCAGGGGTCGTGAGCCTCTCACACAGTCTCCACGCCCTCCTCTTCCACAGGCTCAGGATGTTTACAAAGTAAACACCCCAGCTTCCTCCTGAGTCACTCAGCTAAACTGCTAGATTCCCCAAGTTGACACAATGTACCAACCATAACAGAAGTATACCTCATTTTCTTTTTAAATACAAGTAGGATTATTCATTTTTTTAATTGAATGATCTTCATTTTTCAAAAGAAAATGTTCACCGGTGTTGTATTGATTACTTTTATATGTGGTCTTAGCCTGATTAGGCTGCCATGACAAAGAATCTTCGCCTGGCAAGCTTTGAAAGAACAGAATTAATTTCTCAGAGTTTGGAGGCGGGGAAGACCAGTGCACAGGTTCAGGTTGATTTGGTGTCTGGTTTGGGCTCATTTCCTAATGCACCCTTCCTTCCATCTCTGTTCTCTCAGGGTGGAAGGGACAAAGGAGCAGTCTGGGCTCTGTTACAAGGACACTGCTCCACTCAGGAGAGCTCCACCGTCTCTGCAAAGGCCTGGCCACCCAATCCCATCCAATTCAGGAGTAAGCACCTAATAATGAATTTTCAGACACAAAAATAGAAAATAGTATGTGTCACTTGAGCTTCAAGGCGCCCAGCTATTTGTGAAGCATTGTTTGGGGTGTATTCTGGAAAACTGTATAGGGGTGAAATTAGCATTTAAAATGTAGCCTAGATAAAGCAGATCCCCCGCCTTTATGTAGGTAGGCCTCGTAAAATCAACGGAAACCTGAACAGAATATAAAGATCAATTCTTTGAGTGAAATACATTCTCATTGGCCTAAAGTCTTTGATTAAGGGCATCACTGTTCCCTGTACTCTCACAGGAACTCCAGTAGTAACTTTTCCTGGGGTTCAAGACCACCTGTTTTTGGACTTGGTCCTATGTCACCAGCTCTCCTAATTCTTAAGCCTTGAAACTCTACCCAACTACAAATATACTTTCAGAATTCGTATGTCTTTAGCTTTCTGACTCAGATGGAAAATCATGGGTCTTGTCACACCTTACAAACACAAGACGCAATTCCCAATCATAAATCTCTATCTCTATCGCCATCTCTACCTCCCTGGGTCCCTTCACCTTTATATCTACAGCCATACTTTTGTCTAAAGTTATCAGTGTAACTGTTCTATGAATTCTGTTACTCTGGAGAACTCTTACACAAATACCAAGACCCGCCTTTCTCACCCACTCATTCCTGAGGCATTCTTAATAGGCCTAGTTTATCAGATCTATTTATACTTCAAATACCCCAGCTTTCACAAAGACAGCATTGTTCTTGAGGTCTAAACTGGCCCCTAAAAGCCTCACATGTGTGAATGTAACTGGATCATGGGATGCTGTGCACATTGGTGGATCCATTCAGGATGAGCTCAGGGCGGAAGGTGCTGTAGGAGGCGGGGCCTGGTTGGAGGAGGTCACTGGGGTGTGATCTGAAAAGGGGCGTTCTTGTCCTGGTTTCTCCCTTCTCTCTCTGCTTCCTGCCTCCATGAGGTAAGCAGCTTTCTCCTCCAGGCCCCTCTGACCTCTAGTTTCTGTTTTGCATCCAGTGGACATGGAACTGCAGCTCAACCTTAGCCTCTCCTTCAAGATGTGGAGGTTGAATATTTTGTCCCAATGATAGGAAAGTGACCAAGAGAAAAACTGAGTAAATCTATAGAGCAAGGAATTAACAGGAAAATTTAATATTTCCTTACAACATGCCTGCCAAATGGCCTTCCTTTGTAGGATAATTATTGTTTCTATCTTTACACATGTGAACACACACACACACACACACACACACACACACACGGCAGTCTAGAAAATCTTGCTTCAGATTTTCAGGATAGCAGCTCTCAGTCCAAATTTGATCGTATTTCCTATCACTTTAGTAGTCAGAAGCAAATGACTTACCTTCAGAAGCTTCAATTTTCACTCATATAAAATAGGAACAATAAAGTTAAAATATGATGAGCTGTACAAGAAACTTGTCATATAAACTTCTGTCAGCACTTTCCCCTGTTCCTAGTAAGTCCAAAGAAGTTAGGCCTCCCTCCTTTCTCTCCTTTCTCTTTCAAGTCTTTTCTATATGCATAAGAAAACATACAAAAAGAAACACATAATAATTGGAAGAAAATCCCAGTATCAAATCTTTGGCTTTTTTGAAGCTATTCACTTCTTTGTCTTTGGAACACCTGAGAAAGAGCTTCTAATATCTATGACCACGTGTTTAATGTACCATAAAATTGACATCCACCAAATAGGTGGCCATGTGCCTCAAATATTTCATTTTACTTTTAGTGTGCATTTAGTCTTTTAAACAATGAAATCTCAGGAAGAAGTATCTTAGGAGAGCATGAAAATCCATTTCTGTGGAACTGGGATGATGATAAAATACACGTGTATAAATGCACCCCCCCACACAAACACATACACTTTCATAAACATTAACAACCACCCACAAATATGCTTTATGAGCTTTCATTGAAAGACTCCTTCAGGGCTTCTGCAAAGTCATCTGGTTAATCTCTAAATTAATCTTTGTGCAAACAAAATTCCTATAAGCTGTTTAGCAGATGACCTCAGAAACAAGGCAGTATATAATCTTCTGACAGTCTATTGTGAGCTGGGTGTATATTAAGCCTTCTCTTTTCTGTTCATATCACTGCTTGCTTTAGTCTGCTCTTGCTGAATTCTGGTGTATGCATAGTGAAGGTGCATATGAATATATTCAGCAGTAGTTTTCAAACTATTCTTCAATTTAAAGCAAATACTGAACTATACAGAAACTTTTAGGGCTGGGGATATAGCTTAGTGGCATAAGCACCTGCTTGGCAAGTGCAAGGTCCTGAGTTTGATCCCCAGTACCACAAAATAAAAAGATACTTTTAATGGCCTAACTCTCAGCATTATGTTCTACTAGAATTACAAGAGATAATTAGAGATTTCCCAGACAGAACCCTTAAAAATAACTACCTTTTGGTGTCCCCCTTGTAATGAAAGTATCCTTTGAAAAGTTCTGTGGAAGACAGGTGTGGTAGTGCATATCTGTGACCCTAGCAGTCTGGGAGGCTGAGGCATGAAAATCACAAGTTGGAAGCCAGGCAAAGCAACTGAGAGACTTAATGAAATCCTGTCTCAAAATAAAAATTAAATAAATGGGTTGCAATATAGCTTCAGTGTAAAGCCCTGTTCCCAGTCCTAAGAACTGGGCAAGAGTTATGCAGAAGTCTCAGTCCCCAAGACCTATGAATGTGACCTTATTGGAAAACAGGGCCTTTGCAGATATGACCAGTTCAGATGGGGTAGGGTGGGCTCTTAATCCAGCATGGCTGGTGCCTTTATTAGCAGGAGAAAACACCAGGCAAGGACAGACACACAGAGACAGAAGTTTCAAAAGAAGGATTAATGGGGTGGGACTGGGTCAGTTACCATGAGAATTGGTGCTGTGAGGGAGGGAAGACCCTTCCACACATTCTTGCTTTCCCTCCCTCTCTCCACAAGGACCTAAATCACCTCATGGCCTTCACTGGCAAGGAGGACACGGAGGGCTGAGATGAAGAAGGTGGGTTCAGTGTCTCACCTGCGCCCTCAGCCATTCCTTAACTCGGCCATCTCTCCTGGGTACTTTGTACGTGGGTCCCACAGCTTTGATACCATTCTACTTTCTCTTAATGGCTTTACTTTCAGACATCTGCAAAAGAAATTACTCACGGTTTGACACACGTCTTAGTACCAAATCCTGACCACCACCAAATCTCACCACCTTGGTAGCGGTGGTGAGAATGATAACCCAGGTGCTGTCACATTCAGTGCCAGTTTTGCTTTGTCACAAACCTGTGGAACAGAGAATGAGCCCAACCAGAACGCAAGGATGAATCTGAGGAAAGAAATAATAAATGACAATCAGGAGTTACCCAAAATCCTGTTCAAGCCAATATCTCACTGAGGCAGAAATGGAATGAAATAAAAATTAGCCATGAGATAAAGGATACGAGGCAGTTTGAGGTGAGACCAATGTTCTGGTCTTTCTCATCATGTTTCAGAGACTTTCCCACTGGAGCTTTGTCTTTAACCCTGTTAGGAATTTTAACATCTGCTTAATTTAAAGGATACTCAAGGCAAAAGAGGGCCTCCAAGTTAGTTTCTGGAGTTCAGATTAATAACAAATTAACTAAAAAATAAACTAAACAAAGGAAAAATCACAGTGAAGTCCAATGGTGCACTTGGAGCTTCACATTATAAAACACCTTTCTCTTATATTACTAAGTCTACTTAAATTTCCCTTCTAACATCCAGGCCATAGACTGCCATGGTTTGTTAACTATTATAATCAATTTACTGATGAGGCTTAATCCAAGGGTTACAAAACAATAATAAACACTTAAGTGTTAATTTTTTCCAACTGCTGTATTGAGATTCTCTCTTCCTATCCTTATTTACACACATCCTATAGGTTTCCAAAACATTTCAGTCCCAAGTTTCTCTTTTTAGAAATTAGAACACTAAATATTCTTTTTTTTTTTTTTTTTTGGTACTGCGGATCGAACTCAGGACCCTGCGCTTGCTAGGCAAGCGCTTATTCCACTGAGCTATATCCCCAGCCCCAGAACACTAAATATTCAAATAAAATGTGATATTCGAATTTTACGTCTAGCTCATGGCTTCTTTTTCCCAATTAAGGAGTCTGTTGTGCAAAAGCAAGAATATTTTTATCTTTATGAATTTATTTAATTAATTTATTTATTTATTTATTTATTTATATGATACTGGGGATTGATCCCATGGTCTTCCCACTAAGCTATACTCCCAGAACTTCTAAACTGTAAAAAAAATATTTAGACAGTGTTTTTCTAAGTTACCATGTTGCCCAGACTGGGCTTGAGGCTCCCACAGTACTGGGATGACAGGCACATGTTGCAGAATTCAATCTGTGCTCCCCCCAGGCAGACATTTTCCAAGCGTGGCCATGAAGAACTATAGAGGTAAGAAGAGAGGTGCGGTGACTTTACGGTTTTCATTGGTCCCCTAGAGCTCCGGTGTTGGACCCCTGACCTGCCATGTGGTCCCACTGGGAGGGGAGACCTGATGGGTAGTATGTGCTTTTCATGGTGCCCTACTCCATGAATGGATTAACACAGTGGACTTCTTACAATGGGACTTCGATCTAGAACATATAAAGAATTTCAAAAATCAGGCCCCCAAAATTCAAAGACCCAATTCAAAAAAGGCATTTGAGATGAATACACAATTCTCACATGAAGAAATACAAATGGCAAATAAATATGAAAAAATGTTCAACATCATTAGTCATTTGAGAAATGCAAATTAAAACACTGAGATTCCATCTCACCCCAGAAAGAATATCTATCATCAGGAAAAAATATAACAAACACTGGTGGGGCTGTGGGGAAAAGGAACCCTTCTCCACGGTTGGGCGGAGGGTAGACTGGTGCAGCCACTGTGGAAGTCAGTGTGGAGATTCCTCAGAGCCTAGGATTAGAGGTCACACTCAACCCAGCTATGCTCCTTTTTCCAGATAAATTGAAAACATCATACCACAGTGATATATGTGAACCCATGTTTATAGCAGCACAACTTGTCATAGCTAAATCTTGGAAACAACCCAAATGCCCATCCACTGAGGAATGGATAAAAAAGATGTGTTGTTTTTATGCAATGGAATATTACTCAGCTATAAAGAAAGATAAACTTGAGGCTTTTATAGGTAAATGGATGCAACTAGAGACTATATTCATAAGTGAAATAAATCAGACCCACCTCTATAAACATCATATTGTCTCCCTAGCATAAGAAACTGAAAGAGTAAATAAGATCCAAAAGGTACAATAAATACTGTGACAGGGAAAGAAACTGCTCAAAGGAAAGAACTACTAGGATGGGGGAAAGGAGAAAAGAAAGAAGGAAGAGGAAAAATACATGTATATATGCACAAGATACCTAAAATATTTGTACCACCAATTTCTATTGGTTTATTGAAAGGAACAGTTAATGCCTAATTGTTTGATCAGTCTTGCATGCCTATATCTGGTAATCTAAACAACTACTTCAAAGATAAAAGCAGGCAGTATGACAACCATTGTTGATTTCCTATCATCTTGTTTTGAAACTCTGTATCATTTTTATTGTTTTTTTTAAATTCTCTTTAACATAAAAAAATTCAGCCCTCCCTTGCTCTCTGCCTTTCCATCTTCTACAGTGCAATGACGCAAACATGCAGCTGCCAGAGGGCAGTCCCCTTTCAAAAGGTAAACTCGAGACTTGTATAGAAAAATGGAGGTATCTCGAGACCATACTGTGAAGTCCGATAAGCCAGACGCTCTTGCCTAAATATTACATGGTTTCTCTTGAATGAGAAACACAAAGTATTAATAAATTACAGAGCAAAATAAAAGTTAGAGAATAGAAAACAGGAAGATAGACCTTTTGCAAATGGAAAGGAGAAACAGAGGAGGTAGGGGAAGGGGTTAAGAATATTAGGATGTGTTACATATATGCACCAACAGCGCATGGCGAAAGAAATCGTCAGGTACTACAAACACGAACAAACTAAAAACTAGAAAGTAAAAACATCGCTATTTTATTTGTATATAAATAAATATCTTTGCATGTGTCCAGAATTTTGAAAAATAATGTCCATTGAGCCAGGCATAGTGGCACAGGGCTGTCATTCAGAAACTCTGGGAGGCTGAGACAAGAGGATTACAAAGTGGGTGTTCAGCCTGGGCAATTTAGCAAGACCTTGTCTCAAAACAGAAAATTAAAGGGATAAGGGACGTAATTGAGTGTAAAGCCCTCGAAGCTGCAACAGTCACACAGATGGGTTAAGCAGAAGTGGGAACTTCCCTTACTTGGCAGAGGCTTGGGTACTTCCTTGCTTACCAGGGTGCCATCTTCATGCCCCTGTGGGCAGGATTTCAAATGCTAACTTTTCACTGGGCTGCAGGTTCCTCGGAACTTATTCTGTCCCTTCTCTTGTCATGGTGTCTTTGTGACCATTTTAGTCTTCAGACCATTTTCTCCTCTCCCCAGTGAGCATCAAGGCATAGGGTTAATTCCACAAGACAAAGTCTGAAGTGAGAAACAGGGTTACCTCCTCTTCTCCACCCTGTCATACACCTTCCCTGAGCTACAAGAACTAGAAACCCCTCTCACTTGTGCAAGGCATAGTTCCCTGATTCTGACCTTGAATTTCTTCATCTAATATGCTCTGGGCTATAGAGTTTAAAGATTAAATGACATGACACTGATTTTCAGTATCAGTCTCCTGAGGTTAACCATCACCATGACAAGACTGTGTTCAAACGAGCCAGCACTTACCAGAAAGGAGGTGAAATACAAAGCAGCTCAGCCCAAACAGACCAGCAGGACCAGTGCACTGCAGGTATGTGATGGGCGACCAGCAGAAAAACCCAGCTGGCCCTGGCTATGACTGTGGATCTCATTCAACGCACAGCCTCATGGGTTAAGAACACGCCTGTCATCGCTTATCACAGACATTCTATGCTGCATGTGATTGTGACAGTAATTAGCTGGTGCAGTTAATTACTATGGTGGATTGACAACTGGTGGTCAACTTGTAACTGCCAGCTGAATTGAAGCAGTGTGGTGGTGGGTGTGGGAGGCCCACCTGAGAATTGTTGCCAGCAGCATAAAAGGCAGAACTGATGAAGAAGAGAGGCTATTGGGAACTGTTTGAAGCTACTGGGAAGCTGTAGGGAGGTGTTGGTTTTCCTGGAGGAGCTTGTCATGCTGGCTTTCCTGGTGAACTCAGCTGTTCTCATAATCAAAGGAGCTCAGGACTTTGGTGTCACTAAGACTGGCGACGGTTCACTTTGAGGGAGCTGTGGTCCTCACTTTGAACATCAGTTCCTGTCTCTGGATGGTATATTGCTTCGGTGTCCTGGAGAAGCTTGTCACATTGGCATTCTTAATAGGAACTTGGCTTTCCTCATCATCGGAGAAGCTAGAGACCTCACTATTGCTAAGGATGGTTGTGGTATTTTTGCAGGGAGCTCTGGTTCTTACTTTGAGCATCACTTCCTGGCTCTAGTATGGACCCTTCAGCCTGCTGGCACAGATCCTTCATCCCATGGGCACAGACTTTCTAGCTTCCACCACTGACCTTTGGGCCTTTCCAGTGTAGAACCATGAAACAGGCCTGTATGAGACATTGTCGTGGATTCTTGAGCTCCAGTTGGACTCATAGGAGGCATTGTTGTGAGCTCTAGGTCTTCAGCTGGGCTCACGCAGGACATAGCTATGGGATCCAGGCCCTCAGCTGGACTCTTTGGTCTTTAGTATGTGGACAGATTTCCTGCACTCTCTTGTATATGACTCTTTGGTTTACTATTATAAATAATTCTATAAACTACGTGTCCTGTATTGTATTGTTCCCCTTGCAAAACTCAAAACTACTACAATTTCCTTCTGTGTCAGCTCATTTGCTGACCTGAATTCCTTCACTTTTGTCAGGTCAGATACAGGAAATAAAGATTACTGTCTCCGCAACTTCACTTCCTTGTGCCAGGCTGGGGATTATATGTCCTCGCCTGTTCTGTCCCTGTCACTGTGGAGCCAGGAAAACATGATCTGCAAAAGGCCTGCTGCTGACCGCTGCAGCTCACAGGATGTACTGTGTCTGTCACAATTACTCATGTCTGCCATACCAGTGTAGAGCTTCCATAGAAAGAGAACAAATAAATGACTCATGGTGGCTGAGTTCTAATAAAATTTTATTGAGAAAAGCAGGAAATGGGCCACAGTTGATTCGTGAGCCACAGTTGCAGATGGTCTTATGCTGGCAAACTCTGCCTTTTCACTGGACACATGACTGTGGCACAGACAAAACATTATTGCACCCCTGCCTGCTTTCCAGACATATGGCAAAACATCCTGCCTGTGGAATAGGATATAAAAGAGTTATTTAAAAATCCTTAAGGAAGCAGCCATTCTCCTTGCTCTTTCTCCCAATCTTTTTTCATCTAGTAGAATTTAATCTTGTCTGAAAAGAGGAAATGATGGCCTTCTGCCCACAAGTAAGTTCAGAAGAGCTAGAATCTAACATGTTCACAAACTCACCAACCAGCTCTGCCTGCATATCGCGCCTCCTTCAAGGATGACACTGTGCTTTCTTCTTGGGACTTGTTACCCCAGACAGAAACTGACTGTGCACTGACAGCTGGACTGTAGGCTTGTCCACTTGTTTTCTTCTCCAGCCCATGGCAGATTCAGCTCGCTTCCATCACAGCAAGCCAGAGAGTGAGGAGGAGAGGCACCCTGTGACCTAATTGCATCTTTGTTGAATTCCCTTGAAACCAAATCACAGTCTTAGTACCTGCACTCATTATATATGGAAAGAAATTTCAACTCCTTGAATGCAGGACGAAGCTGAATGCATGTGTGTACTAAGAGAAACCACACAGCTACCCTAAATAATGCCAAGCATAAGAACCAGTGGTGCTAAAGCTACAGGAAATTTGCAATAGAATAAAATAATATGAGTAAAATGCAACACACGTACATTTTAAAAATATGTTGTTAAATGAATTGAAAACCTTACAGAACTTGAAACCATAAAGGAACTCTATAATTTCCTACTGAACAATCTAAAATTCCTAGCAATAATAAGATACCACAAATAAGTAGAATTATGAAAATTAATTATTATAAGGTGTTTAAAAAGGATGCTTTTTGCAACTGTCAACCACTTCACTGGATTCATCATTTAATTTTATTTGACTTCAACAGAACCAGTAATTAAATGGTTATTTGAATAATTTCAGGTCATACGAAAAGTCCTAAACATCCTCAGTACTTTTGGTTAAAACAAGATATATTTAATACAAATCCTGGTAAATATACTGTTTAAAAATATAAAATAGTTTTTAGTGTATATAAAAGCAATAATTTTAAATCAAGAATAAAGTTCATTTAAAAATTGAGTTTCTTGACATCCATCAATAAATTAAAGAAAGATTACACAATCATAATGAGATGACAATTTTAAATATAAAAATGATACAGGAAAATAAAAACTCCTAACCTGAATGACATCAGGGAAGAGTCTATGTTCTCTAAAATCAAGTAAAGAATTTTAGGAACAGTGGAGGTTAAGAGCAGAATGTATTTATTGAGGGAAAGAAAGCTTCTGTCCAAGAGAGGGACGGAAGGGGGCCTGAGTGGCTTGCCAAGGACCATGCCCTTTCTAGGGAATTTATAGGGCAAAACCACAAAGTGAGACGGGTCCAAGATGGGAGGGAAATGGGAAATTCCAAGGTGGGCATGAGGTGGGACAAAGCTATGGTCAGCCAATAAGATTACAAGTATAATTGTTCAGGTAAAATTGATTAAATTGGGATCAAATAGAGAAGCAGTCACGGTAGCGAGCAGGCATGAACACAAAGTGGGGCATTTTCGTGCAGAGGGCAGGGCTTCTGACTCTTCCAGGCTTTTTTCAAGGTGGTGACTACCTGTTTAGAATATCAGCCCCTGATGCTCATCCCTAGGGAGGTGTGTGGGTGCATTTGTTTAGTCCTTTGTCTTGAGGTCTGGCCCTCAGCAAACACGTCTCCATTCACAAGGTGTCTTGTCTTTCATGTTGGTTCCTTCGAGGGTCTGGCCCTGTCTGACTGCCTGTAATATTTCTAACTCAGCTGCCTATAACAATAAGACCTAGTGAAAATGATCACTAGTTACTATCCTAAAAGGTAAGACACTAAAACCATTTATATTAAAGTCAGGTGCTAGATACCTACTACCACCATTTTTATTTAAATTGTGCATTTTAAGTCCTGAAATATAAACTAAGGTGGGAAAATAAGTTATTTGGTTAAGCATTGGCAAATAAGTCTTTCTGCGACACAATTATGGACACCAAAACTCCATATTTTTCCACTATGCAGTCTCTAGCATTAAGAAACAATGGCTAATCTATTTTGCAGCAAAACACTTTGAAGGAGAATTAGAACAAATATTGCATTTTGTAGCAACTAAAAATATGTGGTTTCTAGAAATAATTTTTAAAGGTAAGATCCCAAGGGAAGCACCACATATTTTTAATATAAAACAAGCTCTGAAGAAAAGAAAAACATATCACATTCTTCCTATTAAGAGAGAACTAAATAAAATGTCCACTTTCACAAGATTAATATATAAATTCAATTCACTGCTAATTAATACTTCCATACATTGTCATTGAAAATAATATTTTCAATGAAATTTTATATGAGTGGATGATGGTCTTAGAATAGACGCGAGTTGGAAAGAGACTGCAAACAGAAGTCATTTTAGTTAGGACTAGAATACTTTTAAATACTAAGGTGCCCTCATGGATTATTTGCATAAAAGTAGATATTAAGTTTATCCAAAAAACAGATAATTCAAAGTTAAACCAAAATATTTACGATAATTTAATGTAACAAAAGCAGTACTTTTTATTCAGAGTGGAAAAGAAAACACGCATGAATTAAACATAAACTGCAACGTGTGTGTGTCATTGGGTTCTATAGTTTACCTCATAAAAATATATTTCATAAATAAAATTAGCACAAAACAAATAATTTTTAAAAGAGCTAATGATTTAAATAGGTATTTCTTAAAAAAGATCATAACAAGGGGAAAACAGACATACAAAAACTGCTGAATATCATTAATCACTAAGGAAATACAAATCAAAGTGACAGTAAGATGCTGCCTCACCCCACTGAAATGCTGGTTATCAGAAAGACAAGAGATAATGAGCCTAAGAAAGAGGTGGAGGAAGAGGAAACAGTACTACTGTTGACCGAAATGCGAATTAGTAGAGTAATTGTCGAATACAGTGTGAATCCTAAGCCTGGGATTTGGTTTCAACAGAACACCGCAGAGATAATGTGTGAGAATAGGTAAAAAATGCCTGCTCCTCGGTCCCTCTGCCTTGCTATGATGAAAGTTAGCTGTGTGTCCAAGTACCAAATCTGGTCCAGTACCAAGGCTCTAAACTTTTCTGCTCAAACAGGTTAGACTTCTTCAAGAACTTCAAAATACAATTAAAACCCAATCCAGCAATCCTTCTACTGGGAATACACCCAAAGAAAATGCAATCCACAGCTCGAACAAACCTGCACTCTCATGTCAGTTGAAGCATTATTGATAGTATTTAAGATGTGGAATCAACCTAAATGCCTACTAACAGGTGAACATATAAAGAAAATGTGATATAAATACACAACAGAAGACTTTTCAGCTATGAAATGCATAAAATCCTGTCATTTGTGACAATATGCTTAGTGTTATGTTAAATAGAATAAGTTAGACACAGAAAACAAATACTACATGATCTCATATATTGAATACATAAAACATGATCTGATCAGGCATGGTAGAACATGCCTTCTTTCTCAGCACTTTGGGAGGCTGAGTCAGGAGGATCACTAGTTCAGTCCTCACCTGGACAGTTTAGGAAGACACTGTTTCAGATGAAAATAAAGGACTAGAGGTGTAGATCAGTGCCAAGGGCCAGAGTCCAATTCCCAGTCACACATACACACAATCTCAGAAACTGAGACCCAAACAGCAGTTGCAAGTGAATGGACAAGGGGCAAGGGTGACCAACACATGCAGAATTCCTGCGCCCCACGAAAGAGCAAAGTGAATGCAACTAGTGACAACGTGCTGTACAACTCAAGGTAATTAGAAAAGAGGATTTTGAAGAAATGATGAAAACTGAAGAAATGATAAAAATTGAAGATGAACATGCTAATCACTGGTCTCCACCCAGTGTATACAGGAATCAAAACAGCACATTATAACTCAAAAATATGCACTCATATTTTGGCAATCCAAAAGAAAAGTAATGTGAAATGCACACGCATGTGAACCTAGCACTCTGCAAGGCTGAGGCAAGTTCATACTTAGCCAGGGCACCTTAGCTGCTTAGCAAGACCCTGTCTCAAAATAAAATATAAAACAAAGGCCTAACATTGTAACTCAGTGGGGAGACAGTGGTTTTTATCCCTAGCACTGCAGTAAAATACATACATATATACATGCATGATTAAAGATTTTATAAAACCTGTAGTGACTATAAATATCATCTGAAAATGAAAAATCTTTTTTCAAAGAAGAAACTCAAACGTTTTAGAAGAAAATGTTGATATAGTTGACTTTATGAAACTGGAAAGCATTTAATGGTAACTCACAGTTATTACAGTCAATAGGCAATGGATTGTTTTAAAAATACAAAGAACATTTATCTAAATATATATGGATAGATATTCTGTGCCATATGTTGAGATAAATATAGAGACATTCTCTGTTTCAGGATGAAATGCCATTCTTGTGACCAGATCGTTAAATAAATGGGTTGATAAATGAGGCATTGTATAGAGTATGTACACTGCAATATTCAAAACAAAGAAGTGGTTCTGGGAAACTCATGACTGCTTTTATTAGCATGGCTCTTACCTGCAGGACTGTAACGTACAACAGAACATACAAGTACAGCACTGTACCGTACAATGCAATCAGCGAACAGGACAGCACCATACTGTGGAGGAAAGCAGCGAAGCTCCCACTGCCGCTCACATTCCTGCTTCTAACTCCACACATGGGTCGTAAGTCTAACTGGAGGCTTGTACATAACAAGAGCGATGCCTCAGTTGTAAGTCCAGTCTTTAAACAGGTAGACATACACATATGCAGAGAGAAAGGGAGAGAGAGAGAGACAGGAACACAGAGAGAAGGAGAGAGACAGAAAGACAGAGAGGGAGAGAATTTACAAACTTGCAAAAAAATCCAGACAACCCAAAGGAAAGTGGCTGAAAAACAGAAGAGACCAAAACAGGAACACAAACAGAAATCCCAATACATACATATAAGAAAGTAAACAAAGTCAGTAGCACCCAGGGGAATGCAAATCAAATTAACAATAACTGAAGTCTTTACAGCTTTGGGACCAATAAAAATTGAAAAGTCGTGCCATGCTCAGGATTGTCAGTGCTGCAGCAAAATGGTTTCTCATTGTGACAGGAAGTTTAATTGTCAGAGTTTTCAGATGGCAGTCTCCCAACATCCACCAGTGTGTGACAGTAAACATTTCCTTTGACACAGTAGTCCTACCCCAGGGAATCAGCCCCACAAAATGAAAACACACAACTCTAACATGGACACTTGCCCAGCATGCATAGGTTTTATCTTCAACACAACAATGTTAAAAATCTCCAAGCTGGCCTCATGGCACACACTTGTAATCCTAGCACTCCGGATGCCAGTGCTGGAGACCCTGTCCCAAAATGAAAAGTGAAAAAGGCCTGGGATTGTAGCTTGATGCAGAGATGCTGGATTCAATCCCAGGACCACAGAACAATAATATAATATAATATAATATAATATAATATAATAAAAAACTGAAGCTATATTAAGGCTCATTCAATACAAGTATTATCAAGTGCATGGGAAGACAGAAATCACAACAGGCAGTCAACCTGAGACTGTCATAATATGCCACAATAGAATTCCTACAAAAATGTTAAAAACCACAACGTTAAAAGCCAAATGCTGAAAAGTTTGTGTTATGTGGTCTCACTTTGAAATATAAGTGAATGATGATAACTTCATGGGTTTCAGAGTATATAAAAGGAGACAACATATGCACATATTCTATGTACACAGAAATACATACAAACATATAAAATATTATACATATATCCCCAAAATGTGTAACACCCACTGATCCATGTCAACAGGGATGTGAATTTATCCCATGAATAGTTTGTAGTGACGGATGGGTTTGAAGGTGGCGAGGCAGAAAGCAGAGGGGAACGATTTAGGCAAAGTGCAAGAAGTGATATGATACCCACAGTAGGCATACTGCGACCATGGTGGTGCGCATGTGCAAGCCTGTCGTGAGTGAGCACAACAACTGCACATGGACATGGGTGTGTGCACATAGTCAGCCTGGCAAACTCTAACTGGTTCCAAGATTTGGGACATAGTGGGAAAAATCACATTAGTAATTTCCAAAACTCAGTGTAAACAAGCGTAACTATGGAAAAACTGAGAATTGCCTCCACTCCCTTCCAGCCTAGAAGGTCAAATTTTGACACTAGAAAAGAATATTTAGTCTTCATGACCATTCCTAACATATAAATGTGTCAGAAATTCTCAAGCTTGAAGCTGTCTTTGAAGTTATTCAAGTTCTTTTTTTGGATTCAGAAGGGAATTTTCTACTTGATTATGTTTAACCTGAATGGAGACTTCAGGAGTCCATCCAGCCTGCAAGTCGTGAAAATCACTTAAAAAGCATGTTTCTATTATAGAAATTTCTATCCTGTCAATTGCTTTATTTCTTAAATAGAAAAAAAAAAAAGCAGGCACTTTACATTATCTTTCTCATGGTCAGATGACCAGGTGACTTGTTCCAGACAGAGGTCTGCTTTACTGCAGAGTATAATATTTCATTTTTTAATAGGACAGGAAACCTTTTTCCAGAGTCTGTATTATCATTAATATATTTAATTTAGTGTCCTATAGAAGCGTCTATGTGCTTGTCTTTCTTTTGTCTTTCACATCTTAAGGAAATTCTGGGAAATAACACAGATTGGTCCAGAGCACACAGCAACACTGCAACATGCATTCAGCCGCGGCTGGCCTCTGTCCAGTTCAACAGGCAGCACAGCTCGGAGGGAAGTGCTGGCACTTAACGCACCTGTGGGCATCCATATCAATCAGGGTACACAGCAGAGCCACCTTAGCCTCGGGATGAGCTAACAAATCGCAGAGATCTGCTAACGAATTACTGTTTTATGTTCACTGTCTTTTCACCCTTGAAGACCAAAGAAGACTTTATGCTAGAAAGAAAGCAGGAGTAGGTAGATGAGCATCAAAAGAAAAATGATGAGAAAAGAAGAACATGTCCGAAGGCTCTTTTCTACAATAAAGAAAAGTTAAAATACGTAGATAGAGATAGATGATAGATATCGATGATGTAGAGAGGTATACACAGATATAGACAGATACATACACAGAGACATTAATTCTCATTCTTTATTTTCTGCACAACTGTAGTAATTTATGTGCTTTCATGTTTTGCTTTGGTTTGGTTTGCAGCATACTAAAAAGCCACACACTATTTCTGGCTGATTCTAGCCTTGCACTGTGGACAGAAGGGATTCCCGCCCACCCATCTTGTCCAGTGCCAGACTCTGAACTTCCCTATCTAAATGGTTTGGACTTATTGACAGATCCATTCAGTTCTCTTCCTGTTTCAGCCTCAAGTGAGAAGGCAGTGCAGCCCACAGGGTATGCTAAGGAGCAAGAGAAGAGCAGAAGGCACTGGCATGGAGGACTGGCCATGCCCAAGGCTCTTACACTGGAGCAGCACAGAGAGGTAAAGAGAAAGAAGGGCTGGCGGTTGAATATCGGGTACACATATCTTGTCTCAGACTCTCGAATAGTAAGGGTGGGCAGCACAAGCTAATGGACAAGGCTTTGTCCAAAATGGGGAGGGATAAAATAACTGTGTATGTGCCATTCTTCATGACCAAGAATGGGTTTGCAGGACAGTTCTTGGGGCGGCCTGGGGGCCCAGCTAATTCCCCAAATTTCTCCCCTACAGTTCTCATCGTTGAATATGCTGGTAAAAAACATCCTGCGGTAAGGTGCATTCACTAGTTTCCGTGGCTAGGATCAAATGAGCAACACCTACAAGGTAAAGGAGAAAAGATTCATTTGGGTTCAGTTTCAGTCCATGCTCAACTAACTCCAAAGCTCCATGGCAGGAACATGACAGAAGGGTATGTCCAGAAAAACTGCGCACTCCAAGACATCCAGGAAGCCAGGAGCTCGGGTCAAGGAGGCCCCTTCCAGGTCACGCCCCAGTGAGCACCACCAGCCTGGCCCCGCCTCCTACGGCGGGCTCGGCCCTGATCCACCACGATGGATCTGCTGATGAGTATGCCACCTGCGATCCATCACCTTCCAAGCCCAGCAGACCTGGGGGCGGGGGAGATTTTAGATCTAAACTATAACCAGGAGGCCAGCAAGAACAGCTTAGACTCTGTTCCAGTCACCCCTAGAAACAAGATTTTGGTCCACAATCTGAGCCCCAACAATGAACCCCTGGAGTACATGGCCCGGGGCAGATGGCTTTCTGCAGTCCTTTCATCTGGTGCAAATAGTGCGCTTGCGGCTGCCACTCCATCTGCGCTAAGCAGTGTTCCTGAGCCCCTGGGGAACTGGCTCTCAGAGATTCTGGGTTTCAATTATCCTTGTTGCCTGTTGGTGGGGAATAAAACCACTTCCTGTGTACCCACGCTCTGTCTCAGGAGGCCAGTAGGAACCAGTGCCTAGTGAGCCTGCTCCACAGAGCGCTGGGAATTCTCCAAGGTCTCTAAGCTCTCGTCTCCCTGTGACACCCAGGGCTTATCGCTATGATAACACTCACCACACTGTAACTAGGGAGCCTTTGCTTCATGCTTACTTCCCTAACTGGACTGTGAGCTGCTCAATTATAAAATGGACCCTCTGATTGGTTAGCGCTTTTAAGGCAATTACTTAGCTTATAGCAGGCACTGTGTACATGCATGTTGAATGATGGAGCATATTAAAAATAATAAGATGCAACTTGGGTCTAATAAATGCCAATACAGTGTCTCAATTACATATTCTTAATTGGGACTGGTGGTGTTTTGTTTTGTTTTCTTTTGGCAACTGAACCCCATTCAATATGTCCATTACACATGGGGCTGTGTGATTAAAAAAACAGAGTGGGAATTGTCCAACACCTGATTTGCTAGGAGCTTCTTCCTTGGGGCTGTGAAATCTCTCAAGAATCACAAGCTGAAGCCCTCACCATCAGCGGGACGGAATCCGGAGATGGGCACTTTGCGATGTATTTAGGGTGAGATGAGCTTTGAGCAGGAGACTCCCAGATACTTATTAGCATCCTTGTGACAAGAGACACCAGACTACTCACCTTCCTGCTCCCGCCCTCTTTCCCTCCCCCCCCTTGCTCTTCCCCACCCCCACCCCCCGCATGCTCCAAGGAGTGTCCATGTGCGCTAACGCCAAGAAAGCGGTCACCACCTTCGAGCCGAGAAGGAAATCCTCAGCATACACTGACTTGAGGGCTTTGTCTTAGGGTTTCCAGTTTCTAGGGTTATCAGAAAGTGTATTTCCACGACCTAAGTTAGCCGACTATAATATGTTCTGTGATAACCCAAGGAGAGTAAGGGAAATCTTTTGACTTTTGACAGGATGCGAAGTGATTCATTTGTACAAATAAATAATTTTACCTGCTTTCAGAAATTAATAACCATATTTCCTCATGTTAATTAAACAAAGCAATTGCTGAAATCTAAAAGCTTAAGGATTTATAAGGACCTTTGTTCTTTGCTGTGCTCATGGTCACTTCCACCTAAAACTGTGTCAGTTATATCTATTAAATATGTAGAATTAATAAAGGTTGTTCATAAATAAATACTCAACTAAGAAATTTATAAATATTGACTGTAAACATGACATTTGGATTAAGTGTAGTGAGTTTCAGGAAATCACCAAAAGGTCAGTAAAACAGAGCTGTGAAAATTCACTTAGATGTGAACATGAATATGACAAAATATATTCAAAGAACAAGGTACCATGTGAGAAGAGTTTTTATGAAAAATAATCTGAATTAAGCTTTTCAGCATTTCTAAGATTGTAGGTGAAGCTTTCATAAGAGCTCTGGGAGAAATGTACTTCCTAACAAAAAGGTTTATCATTTGAAAGACACCAGGGTCAAAGATGCAGACCCTGCTTTCCTATCATCTCTCCTTTATTTTACTCATTTATTTGTTTCACTTATTCCCATATTAGAGAAACCATGCAACATTTAACTTTCAACTCTAAAAAGGCAGACAGTTTGGAGATGAGGGGGGGTCTGGAGAGGTTAAGGGGAAAAGGCGTAAAGACATCAGAATGATCAAGAAAGATCTCATCTGTGTGTGTACCAGTTCTCCAAAGCAGCGTAACTGCTGTGCACTGCAAATGCACACCATTAGTAAAAACAAAAAGCAGACTCAGAGGTGTTTGCACTTGTCACCTTCCACCTGCTATGGCGGGGGATAGGAGGAAATTGAGTCAGACGCAAGGCACAGAATTCTTTCTTTTTCGTTCCACAGATTTGCCCTTCCAATAGGTACAGGACCCCAAGTCTAGCCAGATCCCCTTTGTGCAGCGCATTCATTTGCCGCTTTGCACAGTGTTTCACGACAGGCTCTTGGATGTCTGTGCAGACTATTGCAAAATATTTTGTAAAAAAGAAAGAATAATAAAAATTGGGCTTTCATTTTCTCTAAGTCAGACATTCTGTCTCCCTGTGGAATTAGTCTCATAGAAGTGGGAAGAATCGAACCATCTCTTTCTCAAAACATAGACTTACCCTGGCCTTTTTGTTCCTGTGAAACAGAGCACTTTTATGTGTTACCAAGTGTAAGGCACAATTACCAAATATACTTCAATAGCCAAAGCTTTAACATATATGTATGAGATGTGCTCAAACATACAAGGAATGTTCAAATTTTAAAAATATTTTCAGTAAAAGACACATTGCCAAGAATCCGCTCCAAATTCTGCCTCTCACTTCAAGCACATTTATCCCATCATCCTGGCCACTTCCTGCAGCAGCTCTGGAGTCCTCTTTGCTGAGGATCTTCAGCTGCACTGTCCTGGCTGCTTTGATGTCCTGAATGGATTCAAAATGTTTCCCTTTCAAGCTCATCCTGAATTTGGAGAAGAGGCAGAAGTCACACGGTGCCAGATCCAGTGGCTGAGACGGATGAGGATGCAGCTTTACGCTTTTATGAGCCTGTTTTTCCACTGGGTGGTACTGGGCAGCAGCATTTACTATATTTCTGACCACGCCTCATAAAGACATTCAGAAAAGAGGACTCCAGAGCTGCTGCAGAAAATACCAAGAATCATGGTGTTATGGTTGATACATTGTGTCAACTTGGGGAGTCTAGCGGTTTAGCTGAGTAACTCAGGAGGAAGCTGGGGTGCTTACTTTGTAAACATCCTGAGCCTGTGGAAGAGGAGGGCATGGACACTGTGTGAGAGCTATGCGCCCCCTGGGTCGGGGTAGCCTGTTTACAATGTGGGGAAGAAAAGGAGGCTGCTTGCAGCCATTCTTCCCTTTTGCTTGTGGTTTTTGCTGTGCTCTGCTGCCGTGAACAGTTTGCCCTCTGCCATGTGCCATTCTGCCTCAAAACCAGCCAAGTAAGGACTAAAACCTCCACAAACTGTAAGCTAAATAAACCTTTCCTTCCTTCATTTTGGGTGTTAGATATTTTGTCTCAGCAATGAGAAAAAAGTAACCAAGACACATGGGATGAGCCTGTCTGAAGTGGGGAGAGGATGGATAGTAATGTACCTTTTACTGTATATGTGCTCTGAAGCAAGCACAGGTACCTCTTATTGTACCAAAATTTAACTTTAAAAGTCACTATGTTTTGATCATCTATATGCATATTGTATATATCACAATAACTGTATATTATACTTTATATTATAGTGTAAATTATGTATATTATATATTATTACACATATTTATATTATACATCAATATATTTTAATTATGGAAATGTTCCCCTAAATAACTTTGCACTTATTTATTTATTTACTTACTTAGGTGTTACTAGCAATTGAACCCAGGGCCTTTGCAATGAGCTGCATTCCTAGCCCTTTTTAAAAATTTTATTCTGAAATAAGGCCATGCTAAGTCATTAGCTTGTCTAGGATGGGCTCAAATTTGTGATCCTCCTGCCTCAGCTTCCAAGAGTCCTGGAATTACAGGTGTGTGCCACCACACCTTGCAACCTTTCCTTTGATTTTTAAAAGTGGTTCTTATATACTTTCACATGTATACAAATCACCTATGACCTTAGCAAGTACTGGTTCTGATTCAGTACTTCCAGAGTGGGACTAGAGATTCTACATTTCCAAAGTCTCTGTAAGGAAACTTGGGTGTTTTAGACTAAAATTGTGCTTGACTGCTTGAATATATCAAGTAGTCCCTTGGAAATTCTCATCTCTGCAGCTTGATTCCTGATGCTCACCTTCGCCAGGCCTCCCAGGGAGGAAACAGGGCTCACTGTGCCTTGCACAAGGGAAAAGGCTGAGTACTCCGACTCCACAGGCTCTCTGATCCAGCAGCACTGAGACTTCCACTTCCAAACTCCTCCCCAGCCACACTTCTGGGAACACTATGCAGAAACCCAGGAGGCTCTCACATAGGGTCTAACAGCTCACATCAGATGGAGATTTGTACAGCAGCACTGCCCCCAGTGGATGTTGGCCTGGCTGAAACTGTTTGAATATTATTCTGCTTATAATATTATTACTTTTGAAATACTGTTATGGTTTATATCTAGATGTTGCCCCAAAGCCTGATGAACACAAAGGCAGGGCTTTTGGGAATCCATTGGATCATTTGTGCATATTTGTCGGTAGATTAACTGAATGTGATATTGGAGGCTGCAGTCTGGTTGGAGGAGGTGGGACACTGGGCATGGCCTGGAAGGGGCTATCTCCCTCCTCCCCCTTTGATCTCTCTCTGTTACTCGTCCACCATGCCCCTCTGCCATGCCACCCTGCCTTGGAACCAAGTCACTATGGACTGAACCTCTACAAACTGCAAGCCAAGATAAACCTCTCTTCCTTTGAGGAATGGTTGTCAGACATTGTACTGCAGCTAAGCAAATGAAAAATTACCAAGACCCATACTTTGAAGTGCACTACACAGCAATTTAATACTTCAGGGAACACTAGAATATCAAGTGGAAGTCTCAATGACAAGGTTTATTGGAAGCTTCAGTGCACACTTCATCTTGGTAAAATACTGTTTCTTCTAGTTTATGCATATGACTCGGGGATGGCAAAGACAACATTGTTTCTGATTTTGGATTCACTGGTTCTTCTGAGGGCTTTGGAAAGTTTTACTGTAATTAAGATTTTGGCCATTTCTTAGGTGAGCTATGAACACACAGGTGATACTGTCTTCCAGGGCTTCAGTGGATGCTTGGAGAGATAATGCAACATCATACGTAGCACAGAAATATTTAACTTCTACATTTACCATGACGTATCATTAAGAAATTGCAGGAAAATGCTTAATATTGAAAAAAATAAGTGTACAATGCCAACTTACTCACGTGTATAAGCGACAAAAAGGACTTCTTTTCTTGGTCTATGTTGTAGCTGGAGACTTTGTGTCCTTGTCCCATCCTTCCTTCATTTGATTTCTGCCATAATTGGTCTGTTCTAAAAATCGCCCACTCCCCTCTTCAGCATCCGTGGCTACAGCAGGCTGAGTCCAGAGACTTAATGGCTTTCTCATTAGCCATTTATATTTTGGACCTGCATTTTGGTGTAATTCATGGCAGCACTGAGCTCTGCTGGGCATCAGTATTCTCTAGCTTCTTTTACAGTGACAAGTAGACATTTGACAAAATTGTGGCCAGTGAAACATAAGTAAAAATTGAGTTCCTTGAAATTGTCTCTGAAAAGGAGCAGGCTGCCAGGTGTACTCTCTTTGTCCTTTCCTACCACTTCCTTTCTGCTGTGTGAAACGTGGAGGTGAAGGCTCTAGCGTCTTCAGGCTTCTTAGATCCAGACCTGACTTTGGATGTGGTGTAGTGGTCCTAACCAAGCCGTCTTGCACTATGCTGGTGACACACTATTCCCAGATGTACACCTCCAAACGACTTGCCTGGGAGGTGAAAGAAGTTTCTTGTATTGTGCAATGGTAGATCAAAACATATGATGAATTTTTAAAGCAAGAGAAATTATTAAAGTAATAACATATTATCATTAAAACTCCTTATCCTCCCCCTAAATGCACTCCTTTGCCACTTCCTGCAGCAGTTCTGAAGTTGCTTTTCCTTAGTGTCTTGAGCAAGTGTGATGAACAACATGGTGAACGCTGCTGCCAAGTGCCACCTAATGGACTTTCAGGCTGGTGGAAGACGATACTGTGTTCTTATCCTGCTTATTCAGCATACCTGGCATCTTACCAATCCTGGCTCTTCTTCGAAGTTCAAGTGACAACAAGACAAAAATATTTTGAGTCTATTATGGGCATTAAAGCAGCCAGGACAGTCCAACTGAAGACATTCAAGAAAAAGGACTCTGGAGGTACTGCAGAAAGCAGTAAAAACAATGGGATGAATGCACTCAAAGTGACAGAAAGGATATAATGGGGTATTAATGGCAATGTATCTCTCACTGTTAGACATTTTTAGTTTAAACATGCACTATATTTTCAATCACATCTCATACAAACCTTTCTTCAATTCCTCTTTCCTTTCCCTATGAACCATGGTTTTTACTTATTCCAAATAATGTGTTTAAAGAATATGAATTAAGACAGTCAGTATCAAAGACCCATTATGTTTCCTTCTATGTTTGAAACAAAAAGCAGTGTGATAAATAAGATAGGCTTCTTGGGCAGATTTGATCAGTGTGTTCCGTGTTCCTTCTAGTGCCTTACATTCACTCCTCGGAGCTTTATTCTGACTAACTGTACATACTAACTTACTTTCTTCTTGTTCAATATATTTTATATACTTGAAGGACATACATTTTGATGTAATATTTAAGCATCAAAAATACTTTAATATGCAAGTGGCAGAATTTTCATTCCAGGTGGAAGATTCAGCATGGATGTTTAATCTAAAGTCCAGGTAGATGCTAACAAAAGACTGGAATGTATTTAATTTTAGGGAATTAAATTCAAAGTCCTTAACAGTAGATTTAGAAGATAAAATAATGCACAAATAATATGGTTTTGCCAAAAAAAAATCAAACAATAGAAAATATGGCCGGATAAGCTACTCATTACCATTTAACAAATATAAATACCCATTTTCTTTTCCACACACATACCTCTTCTACTACCCTGAGCTAAATTTACTTATCATATGGATGAAACTAACAGAACTTATACCACACTTCAATAGGACAGAATTAAATGGCATGCTTCAGTGGTCAAGACATACTCTAAACAATTCTGAGCAAGATGGAAATTTTTACAATTTTTCAGAATTGGTGTTCCTGATTGATGTTTCTAAGTCACAGTCAAGGAATCATGTGTTTTAAATCGAAACCTCCTGACTCAGAAGGAATCATGGAGACTGAGGGAATGCAGTATGTGTTTATCACGGTTAAGTCAGTAATGAACTACATGTTTATTCTAATTGTTTCCCAAATGACATTGTGTTCACTGTGTTGGCAGAAAAGCGTATACAGACATGCAACTGACAAACTCTGGTCAATATAGACAATTGCCTTAGAGCACCATCTTTAGAACTGGAAGCTCATTTTGACTGGAGAAAAAAAAAGAAAAACACAAATAAAGCGTGAAACTTTGGTTTTGAGTCAAAAAGGTAGACAGAAATCTTATTCTGCTACAGAAAGTAATTGGGTTCAGTCCCTCAGCACAGCACGAGTCCCAAGAGCTGCATTATTGCTCTGTGCCAACACCTACTAACCTTTCCATTTGCTGGGCCAATGGAGAGAAGCAGAAAATGTTCCTTCCCTGGTTAGTTCCCTTTGTGAACTTCAAAGAATCGGTCATGATTAATAAGATGGTGCCCTACATAGTTCCAGTGGTGCTACTAGAGAAATTATATTGTTTATTCACATTCAACTTCATATTCCATGATCAAAATTGTATTCCATTTAGATCTGTTAGACATGTTGGCTTTTTGTCTGGATGCTTTTTCTGCTAGAAGGTAAATATTGCATGAGCAGCAACCTTTGATACTCAGGCACCTTAAAAGTTCAGCAAACACATGATGAGTAAATAAATAAGTAAAGCCCCACTTTGAAAATACAGTTCTTATGCATTCACATCTCTATCTCTCTTTCTCTAACTTATCACCATTTTCTTGTTCATGGTAGGTACATGTATCAGAAGGTGGGGATAGTAGAGGAAAAGTGACCCAAGATTGCTTTATCCATGAAGAATGTGAAGAAGTATCCTAAGTATCTATTGTCCTTGCTGTGGTCCAGAGAGTTCTTGGAAGAAGGAGAGAAATAAGTTTGTTTTCATCTCAGCACAATCTGGAAGTTACTTTTGTTCTCAAAAATATAAATTCAGCAAAATATGATTCTCAGACAACGGTGTTATGGGAGGCAGGAATTTCTCAGCACATACAGCAAGAAACAAGTTTCAATCATGAATTTTTACTAAAGGGAATTTCAAGCAACACAAACAATAACAAGAAAGATCTAATTTAAGAAATAGAAATTCCAGTGCATCCTATGTACTATGTGTCAAAAAGACATTTCTGCATTCCAAATACATGATTTTATTCAAGTCTCATGAGAGCATTCTCAAGTACCTGGGTCATGAAAGTTTTTTTTTTCCAAAAGAATGTTTACAGTATGAGCTTTCTACAAATTTTGTCTCTAGACTAAATGTTTAATGAGAATTCTTTTGTAACCATAAAAGCATCCTAATGTTGGAAATAAAAGCAGTGTACTCTAGGTGAGATGGCTCAGCTTCTATTAACAATATTAAGGAGCAGTGGCTGCATAAGATTGGTGCATTATGAATGCGTCCTCCCAAAATGCATGCAAACACCTTTGTAGATGGGGCCTTTGAGTGGTAATCATCTCAGGAAAGTAGATGCCTCATGAATGGTATTAGTGTCTGTATAAGAAAAAGCAAGTGGCCCATGCACACCATGTTTATAGCAGCACAGTTCATAATAGTTAAATCTTGGAAGAAGCCTGCACATCCATCAAAGAACAAGGGATGAAAGAAGTGTAGTATTTACACACAATGAAATACTACTCTGCAATAGAGGGTAAACTTGAGTCATTGATAGGGAAAAGGATGCACCTTGAGAGCAGTCTAAGGCTGAAGGCCTCAGGCTCATTACAGAGTCTGGTGCAAGTCCATGTCTGGAAGCCTAAGGGTTTGCACTGGAAGACTGATAAGTCTGTGCTGGACACTTAAAAGACTAGGACAGCAGTGTCCAAAGATGATGGCAACAAACAGGAGTGCCTCTGAAAAAGGGCAGACTTCCTTCACTCCCCTTGTTTTCCATCCAGGCTACAAAACTATTGTTTGATGCCACTCAGATCCAAGCTTGGTCTTCCCTTTTCAGTTTGCAGCTCATGAGTTAATCATCCAGACACACTTGAACTACTCTCCACTAGGCTGCTAGGCATTTCTTAATCCACTCAAGTTGACACTACAGTTAAGCATCGCATTCCACCACTTGATAACTTAACACCTACATATGTATAGTGAAACCATACTGGATCTCCAAATCCAAAAACAAGCTCAGGATTACTAATAGGAGCTATCCTACCTACAAGGAGAAGTTTACTATTTTCTCCTCAGAGTAGAAAGGAAAGTTTTCCTATAGTTGACACTCTTCTCCTAAGATTTTATGTCTTAAACACTAAAATATAGATCTAAAAATACTCAACCAATATTGTTTGTCAACATTATGATAGCAAGGAAGAAAACAAAGATACCATATATATTATATATTCCACATAGTTTTATACATTTATATTTATAAACACAATAAGAAAAAAATCACAATCTTTGTTTCTATCACTGGTCACACACTTGTAGCTGGCATTTACAACTCCCTTCTTCTGCTACCTATCCATTCTGAGTTACCTTGGCATTCAACAAGCACCTCAGCAATCTTGGTTATTTTCCTAGAGGAGTCATGTGACCTTCACTCCTGAAGATTCTTGGCCATGTTTCATCCTGCTTGCACTGAGCTGTTCTAATTTCAAATTGACATTAGTAACAGGGTGCGGTAACAGTAGGAAGTGCCCTGAGGAATCTCCTGTGCTCCAAATATATTCTCCTCTCCTCCATGGCATAGTAATAATCTAATTTTCCTTTGATAGTCTGGGTCAACCACCCCTTGCAATACCATCACTCTTTTTTTTGGCTAATTTTTTCAGAGGCATGAAGAGCTCAAAATGACAAGGGAGAAGGTTTTGCTTCTCGTTCAGTAGAATCATGGTTTTGCTTCCTGGTGCAAGTCTTCCTTCTTTTGAAATCAAGACTTGGTCAGCAGAAGTTTGGTAGTGAAACACTAAGGGCAGTGGTGAATGTTGCCATTCCCACTTTCACACCTTGATTTCTGGACGTTTGAAGCCAGCCTACAAGAAAACTTTACCATAGAATAGACACTGATTCAGAGCATCAACAACCTCCTGGAGTGTTTCACAACAGCCCAGATCTACAAGTTATTGCCACCTTCCGGGCACTGCGATTGTGTCTTCAAAAGGCCATTCAACATTATCAATCTGACTGCTTCTACATTACAATACTGTAACACTAGTAAATTCCATCAGTATGAGCATATTGTCTCACTTTTTGGCCGTGGAATGTGTTCCTTGGTGATAGCAATGCTATGTGGAATGCCACGATGCTGGAAAAGGCATTCTGTATGCTCACAGATGGCAGTTTTGACAGAAACATTACGTGTAGTGAAGGTAAATACATAACTGGAAGAACTGTCCATCCCAGTAAGCACAAAATGTTACCCTTCCCAAGATGGAAATAGTTCAATATAATAAACTTGCCGCCAGGCCTCACGCTGATCATTCCAGGGAATGACACCTTATTGGAGGGCTCAGTGTTGGTCTCTGCTGCTGTCATAGCAGGCGCTGAGAAGTGTCCATAAGCAGATCAGCCTCGGTGAGTAGAAGCCCATGATGCTCAGCCTATACATAACCTTCATCTCTGCCACTATGTCCACTTTGTTCATGAGCCCACTGGACAGTGCTAGAGTGAGTGAAGAAAGAGGTTGGCTGCTATGTATAGATGGGTCAGTCTATTCACTTGATTATTCAAGTCTTCTGCTGAGCTCATCTTTTGGTAAGCACTTACATGTTACACAAATATCTTTATATCTTCTGCATGTATCAAGGTCTAACCACATACCATTTCATCAAATATCTTCGTAACCAATTTTTTTGTCATATTTTTTCCAAGTCCCTGATCATCTGGACACATCACAGGCTACAGTCCATGAATCAGTATACATTCACGCATCTAGCCATTTCTCCTTCTAGGCAAAATGGACTACCACGTGCCCTGGCCAAGGTTCTACCCACTGTGAAGATTTCTCTTCACCAGCATCCTTCAGGGATGTCTCAGGAAGGGGCTACAGTGCTGCATCTGCCCACATGTGAGTGGTGCCTGCATGACATGTGGAGCCACCTGTAAAGTAGACCCTAGCCTTCTCTGCCTCTGGCAGCTAATCACCTGAGATACCTATGGAGGCCATAGTGGCATGCTGTGTGACAGAAGGCAAAATAACAAGAGTGGGGACTATCAGTATTTTGGCAACTTTTTCACATAGCATACTTTAATCCTGCTCATCTGCTTGGTATCAATCACGTATTTACCACCTTCATTTAATGATGGACCGTTGCTATACATGTGCAACTTTATGACTTGGTGGGTTAGACAGTACCTCATTTATGATAGACAACTCAGGTCACTTGGTGACCTGCTCTCCCATCGTCAAATGTAAGCTTCCACTGAGGTTCAGTAGCAGACCAGCAGCTGCTTTTCAAGGGGAGAGTGAAGTCCAGAGGTGGTGGTAGATCATGTTCTCCTCCAAAGAGACAAAGGGAAGACTTCCTTCTTCTTTTCCCTCTTATTTCACCCAGGCTACAAGGCTCTTGGTTGGTGCCATCCACATCTGGGGTGAGTCTCCTTCCATCAGTTTGCAACCTACCTGTCATTCACCCAGAGACACTCAGAACCACACTACACCAATCTGCTAAGTGTTTCTTGACCAATTCTAGTTGACCACACAGTTATCTATCACAGGAGTGCTGAATTTTTCTTTAACATTATAACCAGGTTAATATAACTGTGCTTTTCATTAGGAGGAAAAGGTTTGTTTTACCATATTTTCTTTCTATTTTCCATGTGTTCTCCATTTTGGTATTCAGACCATTAAACAGAACGTGCAACCACAGCAAGAACCCATTGTTAGGAATTCTATTTTATAAGTGGAAAAGATAGAAATTCAAAAGATTCCAAAGTTTATTCCAGTAAAATGAAAGAGGGTCTTTAGAGGGCTTATTCTAGGACTTGGCAGGAAATAGAAACATTGAGCCTGGGGTATATTGTAGTGCCAGAAAACACTATAAATTCACTAGTTGATGTGTCAGAGGGACATTGGAGTTACATGGAAGAATTCTCAAAAGGCAAAGTTAAAAAATTTAAACAACTTCGGCATTGTGGTTCATACCTGTAAAGCCAGCCACCTGGGAGACTGAGGCAAGAGGATTGCCAGTTTGAGGCCAGCTTCAGCAACAGAGCGAAACACTGTCTCAAAAGGAAAAAAAAATCAGTAACTTTTTAAAAAAATTTCAAGACTGAAGATGTAGGTCAGTCATAGAAGAATTGTCTAACATGTATGAGGCCCTGGGTTTTACCCCTAAATAATGGTAATGTTTGAACAAAACAAAGAAACTAGTTGTGGCTTATAACCCACAGTATAAAATACTCTGCATTAAGAGAAATAAAGATAGGAAAGAAAGAGGAGGGAAGGAACTAGGAAAGGAAGGAAAAATGAAGACATAGAGGCAAATATCTCTTGTAGAATCCCAAATTAACAACTCCCAAGACATACACCATTACCTGGTATTTTTAGTCTGTTGAAGAAATGTTGCTTTATATCTGATGCTAGTGTCTGTGGTGCCTTTTTAAACAGTGTGTCCTCCTCAAGTTATTTAGGGTCTTCAGTGACTAATTTAAGGGAACCCTCTATACACATTTAATAAATGTTTAGGAATAGAAAGGCTGACTGATTAAATGAATGGATGAATGAAGCCCAATGTCACACATAATATCAATTGAGACATTAAATGTATGAATAAGAAAAAATTCTTCTCTGGAGGATAAAAATGAAAAATATTCTCCAACAGTAGGAACATGGCGATGAGAAAAGTGGAGATTTTAAAACCCCTGCATTTTTAAATCCCCAGATCTGACTGACAGATCTGTTTGAATCTGACCCAAATGTCTCATAACTGTTTAACCTTGGAGAATCCCTTATAGCACTTGAGCTCTTATTTTTCTCTTCCAGGAAAGAAGAGATGAATTTTTACCCCGCTAAACTCAGAAAGCCGCTCTGTGGATGAAGAGAGCGTGCTTTACAAAGTGAGTGCACTAAGGCAACCAATAGCATGAGCGTTTATTAAAGTGGGAAACTATGCTTAGTTATGAATAGAAGGAAGTGTAGAGATTTTAAAAGGCCAAGACTGATGTTAAGAGATGAGTAATGTTAAATGCTTCTCAGCTAACAGGACACACAAAGAGCTGCGTATGCATTAGATCCCTAGGAGCTTGTGGTGAGACCTGCACTGTGTCGTTGGCAGTGTTGTGTACACGAACAACTGTTTACCACATCTCCATCAAAGGACAGCATTGTGTGGGGTGGATGACAGATGGCTGTAGTCCAGGAAGTCCCAGCAGAGCAGAAGGCAAGGGACAAGGTCAAGTAGGACCTCAACTTACCCATCTCATTTGAATTTCCCTTCCAGGAGAAGGAAGAAATTATTTTCCACATAGAGGTTGCTTGTGATAAAGGTTTAAGTTTTTCAAACACAGGTTATTGTGGAAATGATTAAGATCTTGCAGATCACAAGATTTAGGGGAAAACTGCTTTCTAGAAATGGAGAAGCAGGGAACCTTAAGTGATGTTATAAATCTTGCTCTTACAATGTACTCACAATGAGTTTCATGGTATAGTAATTCTTGTATGTTATTTTCACCTTTATAAATATCCCAGGGCACAGAAAACACAGTCACTCAGAATGCATTCTGTCTACAGGAATATCTCCGATTCTGATAGAAAAACAATAAGCACAATGAAACGTAACAATAGCAAGCCTGCTGCCCTCTACAGCATGCTTCAAGCTCCAAAACGCCTATCAGGTGCGTCCATTAACTCAGCGCTAACTTCACGGCTGACACTGGGCATTAGCATTACCTCCCTGGTAGTGAGACACTGGATGAGTAAATAAGGACCAAAATGCACAATAGATACTGTGAATGGGAAGAAATTATTCAAAATGAAGTAGGAACTAGGGAAGGGAAAGGAAAAAAGGAAGGAAGGGAAAAGGGAGAAATGATTTTTAAAAGGATAAAATGGAAACAAAGCTTTGTAAATAGGGGAAGAGGGGTTGAAGGGAAGAGGGGATTGAGAAAAAAGATTTCGTGTACAGATATATCATGTACAGGAACAAATTCCCTATGAAGAATATGATTAGTATGTATATCTAAACTGTACCAATAAAATTAATTTTTAAAAATTAATTCAAAATAAAACGATTATTTTAGAAAGCAAAAAAAAAAAAAATGAAGAGACCTAGAGAAAGAGGGACTGTCTTTCTCCTGCCAGAGTCTCCACAGTTAGAGGCGCAGAAAAAGACAGAATCCAACACTCTTTCCATTACACCACACTTGTCTCACACGTTTCTTCCATTTTTTATCAGCGTCCGTGTGTAGGACACAGTGATCACACCCCTCATGGGGAGCTGGTGCACACACACAACTCATCCTCATCCTTTCCTTACCCCTTTCTCTTCCTTCCCTCCATCTCTCGGTCCTTTTCTCTCAGAAGATTGAGCTGTGGTATTGTCACTGCAAGTCCACTGTGTGTGCTGAAATCCCGGCGCGGTGTTAGGAGAGAATTAATACTTAGACAGTGCTTACTACGTCCCAAATGCACCCCATGCCTCTTTGTCATTTAATGCATGAAGCAGCATTTCAGGTGCACGTCACTCCCTCTCATGGTAGCTGACAAAACGGGGCTCATGTTGCAGAAGAGCCTGCCCCGTTCCTGCACACTCCCTGACTGATATGACAGACTTCTCATCTAGTTCTGCATGGAGCTTCTTTAAATCACATGGACGTTCTTTTGTACCAGTGCTCACGATGCTGAACTTCGTTTTTATGGGCTAAACCGCACTGACGTACGCTCCGCTCTCTCCAAGCTGTCACTGCACATTCCATGGCTATTATACTTCTCTTATGCACGTGAACAAACCCGTCTATGACAGCGGCCACTTCTCAGAACCTTTCAACATCTTCATTTCCTTTCAAATGCGTGTGTGTTGTAGTCAACCTTTTACATACTTATATGATAATCACTTCAGGCTTCTTTACCCTTGCTGCTCTCCAGCACCTAGCCTGTTTCTGTCTCTCTACTTTGAGGACATCTGCAACATAGTCGTAAAAGGAAAAAGTCAGAATTAGCTGGCACTGCAGATGTGGGCTCCAAAGGGAGCTCTTGCCCAAGGGGCTTCAAGACAGTGCATTTCACAAAGGTTGACGCACCATGGCTCACTCAGCAAACAGGAGTAAAGACCAGCTAGGTGGTCATTAGATTACAGAAATGATGGCTGAGAGATTTGAGTGCTAACTTAATGATTTGTTCTGGGTGAAGAAGAGCATGACTTTATGAATGGACGGGATTTTAGATCTCACAACACCACACTAACAGTAAGAATGATAGGGATGGGAAGAAATATCAGCAGCGGAACCCTTACATGCAGTTACCTCTAGCTTCGCTGTGGTTGACAGGAAGCAACTGATCTGACTCGCATTTCTAGACACCCGTTCTGCTACCCAGGCCCCAGGAGAAAGAGTGAAGGACAGCTTCCATTGTATGGCACAGGAAAAGCAAGGGGGACCATGGAGAAAACAGTGATGGCCAAGGGAATGGAGCAGACAGAACCTGCTGGGTAACTGGACCCAAGAATAACCAATGGCATAAGAATCTGGGGCAGATCACAGAAGGAAAACCCAAGGACTGGCTGCAGAAATCTAGTGCTGGACAGCACAGGAAGGGGAGGGGAAGGGTTGGTTTAGTTCAGAACTTTACTGAAAAATGTGATGTGAAGCACTGTATAGATATGAACACCTTATTGTCCTGAGGGATCAACAGACACAGACACACGGAATAACAGCGTCTATAGTGTGTGGCCAAAATATGGTGAACGTTCAAAATGGTTTTTTAATTCACTTAGCAAAAATCATGTCAACATGAATCCCTCTCAAAAGCCTCCCCCTTGCATCAAACACATTCACCCCATCATCCGCGCCACTGTCTGCAGCAGCTCTGGAGTCCTCTTTCCTGAGGGTCTTTAGCTGCGCTGTCCTAACTACCTCACTGTCCTGAATGGATTCAAAATATTTCCTTTCCCAGTCATTGTGATTTTGAGGAAGAGCCAGAAGTCACACAGTGCCAGATCCGGCGACTAAGTTGAGTGAGGACACAGAGGTATGTTTTTATGAGCCTGCTTTTCCACTGCATGGTGCTTAGCGCTCACTGTTTTTTGATCCCGCCTGGTAAAGACACTCAGGAAGAGGAATCCATAGCTGATACAGAAAGTGGCAAGGACCATAGGATGACTGTGTTCATTGTTAGGGGAGGATTCATGGTGTTGTCTTTTGCTGTATTAAAATTTGAAAAGAGCTTAGGTTTAATTTTAACACATGTCATATTTTCTGATCAGCCCCTGTGCTTCATCTACTTAAGCTGGAAAAGTAGCTTCATGCATAACCAGCTGTTACAACCTGCAGGGTTTACCTTATGATTCATTTGTTTGAGAATGAAGGAGATATTTGTGGTTGAAGCAACAAGAGCTCCTGAGGAAATTTACTTTATATAGCTAATGGTTTTAATAACTTGTTCAAAAACTTCAGCACAGACCATGTTTTGGAAGGGCCTCTATCTATCTTCAGAGTCCAGAGCATGAAGAGAATGTGCTCTTGGTGGGTCCCTTCTCACAAAAGCTTACCGCTGGAAGATAAGTGCCCTAGAGTTGGAGATCAACCCCTAGGCTAAACCAGCAGGAGTCCGCACCACCCCAGCCCAGCACCCAGTCCCTGGAGACCCCAAGTCTGCAGCTTTACAGTCAGCCTGTGGCTTCTATTCCCCTTCAGTCCCTTGTGGCTACACGCCTGGCATGGCTGCTGTGTTTGGCACCTCTAGCCCCCAGCCTCTCTGTGGCGCTCTTGTCAGTGCTTTGCCACCTCCATCCATTGCGGAAGGTTTATCGTCCCATCGCCAAGTGCCACAGCCTACAGCAAAGTCCTTCTCACACTTCTAAGGCAGGGGCACCTTAGAGCAAGATGGACACAGCGCCACTTCCCCTAGGCTGACAGGTGGTCATCTTCTCGCTGTGTCCTCACATGGTGGAGAAGAGAAGGAGGGAGCATGTTATCATTCCTCTCCCAAAGCTTCCCAAAGTCCACACCTCCTAAGATCATCACCTTGGAGGGCCACATCCATGTAACTGTGGGGGAGGCACATCTTCAGTTTATAGCACTCATGCACAAGATAGGACTTTTTACCCTCAAATAATTGTTGGGCCCCTGTTCCCACAGCTGTGAGGACTGCAGGACCCCACCTGTCTCTCCCATTGGGAAAGTCATTCTGGTTCGGCATCCCACGTTGAATACTGTTGGCACCAAGTGTACGGTACGAAAAATGATGATAACAAGGAAAATCCAATCATTCCTCTTGAATGATTTCCTACAAGTTAGAGAGATAGAACCGGCCTCCAGCGTTTCTGCTGAGGCCCCTCCCTCACAGGCCGGGTTTGCTGATCCATCTACTTTATCTGCCGTTCACAAGTTAGTGGATTTTCTGAAAAGTGGCTCTATCTCTCCTAGCTTGATGAAATCTTTCCCAAATACAAAAAGTATCACCCGCACATGAGATATTTTTTCTTGATTGATCTCCCAGAAGTTAGCTTCTTCTTTCCCTGAGCTTCTGTTCTACTCTACTTTGTGATTGTTTGTTTCCATATTTGCCTCCGCTACTAATTCTGAGGTTCTCCCAGAATGAGAAATACCCAATTTCAACACATTTGCATCTGTGCAGCAAAATAACCGACCCAGGATGCACAATAAACCTCGCATGGAGACAAGACTCTCTTCTATGTTTCTCTGTATATCACTTTACTTTTGGATCTTTGCTATCAAAATAATAATGAGGACTATTGCATTTTCAGGATTAAAGAAAATGATCCCTCTAATGTGACAGAGTCTGCCAGGGAGAGAGAAAGGCTGTCCTGTTGCATGGCATAGCAGAGGCTGCCACCATGTCTGTTTCTGCATAATCTTTCATGTGCAGAGCAGGTATCAAGGAAAAACCCCTTTATGTCTACCCTTTGTTCCCTGTACCCTGATACCATGGAGGCCAAGAAAAGTGGAGATTTAAGAACCACGGTGTGCAGCACCTCTTGATCACTTGAACAGCAAGATGAATCCCAGAAGGCAAAGTAGGGAATGTAGCTCAACACGGACTGCTGCAAAGCAGGGATGGGCAGAATTTCCAAGCTGAATTATTCAGGCCCACAGAGAACTGGAAGTTAGTATGCACTCTGGAAAGTGGACCTGGGTTCAGCTGCCTTTGAAGAACTTGTAATTAGTGCAAATGTAACAAGTAATGTGTGGTATATTATACACTCTGTGTGTGTGTGTGTGTGTGTGTGTGTGTGTACATAAATGACTAGGTTCGGTGGTAGAATCCAGTGTCACAGGTTGTACCATGTACCATGTGCTCCTTAGGAGACTACAGATGAAGCCAGGTTAGGGGCTACAAGTGACGCTGTGGAATCCAATCACAATCGCTGAGCACAACATTTCATCCGGATCATAGTCCTCTCACTGCACAGTGGTCTGAAATCACCTTGACTACGCCGACCTTCCTGGGCTTCCTTGCCAGGCTCTCCTTATACCAATAATTCTTAAAGTATTTTATTTGGGCTTAACATACCTGAACATTTTATTGAAGACCTCAGTAGCACAGCTTTATTTTTCCTAACTCTCCTGTAGGCTGATTCCTTCTTCTTTCCTTCCTTCCCACCTTCCTTCCTTCCTTAAGTCCCTGCTTAGTGCCCTGTCTCGGCACAAGATAAAGGTTGTTGTAAATAATATTTGACTTACCAATACTTTCTGATATATCAGTTCAATCCACTCAAATTTCTGCATCAATCTCCTACTTATTTAAACCTATGGAATGTGAGTATAGATTTATTTTTGTCTAAACTTCTCTGTTGCTAATTATACATCTGGTTCTTTAGCTGTATTTTTTATCATTTGTTTCCTTGTTTATTATTGATAAACTGTTCCCTCCTTCTGTTTCAACTCTGAGTGAAAAACTTTAAGCTCACATTGAAATCATAGAAAAAAACCTCAGGAAGGAGTTTTTGGCTCCTCAGAGGAGCTATTATTAGTTTAATTTGTCATTATAATTACACCCATGCTCACTGGAATCATTTCCTGATGCCTCCAACAACGTTTTCTATAAGCACATGTGCTACTGTTAATGTACCATACATTCCTGGGATGAAAAATGCTATTAATTTCATACATTTGGGTTTGCCACAAGCTGGAAGAATTAGCTTCTGATACATTTAGATTACATTTAATAATTCGTTGATACCTTGCTGAATTACAAACTGAAATTATTTGAAAATTGTGAGGCATAAGGTAGACTAAAAAAAAAAATGAAAGTCTAAATACACACATTATTTCAAGATTCTTTTAAATGATGTCATTCCAAATTTGAAGCTCCATGCTAAGAATGGCAGGAGTGAGTCTATGGAATAAGGGGGCGAGCACTCCACGCCCGGTACTCCAGAGGATGGAAGAGTGTGCAGCAGGGCTCGCTCTACACGGCAGCTAGACCGCTGCCCGTCTCAGGGTGGGGATGATTACAAAGAAGAGGAAAATGTTCTGTCTGCGTATCCTTCCTCCTCTCCCTTTCTCACCCCTTCCTACACTTCTCATGTAAACGTCTCAACATACAGCAAAACTCAACTAATTCAGTTCCCACTCTGATTTTATACTGAGTTACAGAGGAATGACCTTCACTCGTTCCCGGGTGGGACTGAAACCACATCCCGTGCATGTTTTAAACCCTATTCTTAAGTAGTGAATTGATCCACGACATTTCTCAGGCCCCAAACAGCTCACTTTTCAAAAATATTTTCCACAATATTTGAAGTACTCGTACAGTTTATCTTGGTGGCTTGTGGATAACTGGGCTTAAAGATCTTGTTAAACATCTCATCTTACATATGCTCTATACATGTACCAGTTCCCCAAAATAAACCTCACTATTCTGTAAATCTAACAGCACTAAAAATGTATGCCAATTGCAAAATAAAAAATAGTATTCAGTGATATAATGATACAAAAGGGAAAAAAGAATGAAAAATTTCTTATACTACATGAAAAATAAGTGAAATTCCGATTTCTTTGTCCATAAATATAATTTATTTGGTAACAGCTATGCTGACTTCTTTATACAATGTCTAAAGGTGTTTTTCTTTAACAGTTCCAGAGTTTAAGACAAAAACTTTATGGCTAGCAAGGCCCCCCAAATTAATTGTTATGTGAAAATAATAATTCCATGTGAAAATACTGATCAAGAAACTTCAGCTATACAGGTAAAATATCCAGTTCAAAATATCCAGATAAAAAGGACTATCTTTTCATCATCTCCAAATTCTCATATAACATTCTAAGATTATTCAAAGAATCATTTTGAGTCAGGCTTGGTGGTGTGTAACTTAATCCCAGCATCTGTAAGGCTGAGGCAGGAGGATCACATGTTCAAGCCCAGTTTAGACAAGTTAGCCACTGTCTTGGTTACTTTTTTCTCATTTCTCATTTTTCTCATTTCTCAAAATACCCAACACCCAAAATGAAGGAAAGAAAGTTTTATTTAGCTTACAGTTTGTGGAGGTTTCAGTCCATACTTGGCTGTTCTGAGGCAGAGTGGCACATGGCAGAGGGCAAACTGTTTAGGGCAGCAGAGCACAGCAAAACAACCAGCAAAAGGGAGGAATGGCTGCAAGCAGCCTCCTTTTCTGCCCTACATTGTAAACAGCCTACCCCTACCCAGGGGTCGTGAACCTCTCACATAATCTCCATGCCCTCCTCTTCCACAGGCTCAGGATGTATACAAAGTAAGCACCCCAGCTTCCTCCTGAGTCACTCAGCTAAACCTCTAGATTCCCCAAGTTGACACAATGTATCAACCATAACAGCCACTTAGTGAGACCCTGTGTCAAAATAAAAAATAATTTTAAAAAAGACTGGGATATAGCTCAGTGGGAAGGCTCTGGATTCATCATTAGTACAGCAAAAACAGCAACACAAACAAAACAAAACAATGTTAATAAGAGTTATTTATTAGTTGTTTTCTAAAAGTGAGGATTGGAATTTTCGCTAGTGTCTGACACCCTTTCAGTTGGTTTTTTTCCATATGTTTTTTATATATGTTTTACAGTGTGAGTTAATCTAATTCCTGCTTCTGATTTCCATTTTGGAGACCTTGGTGTTTTTACAAGTGTTTCTTTTCTATATACCAATGAATCATAGGTTTTTACTGTGGTCACTTAGAACTATTTCAAAATATAACATCCATAGCAGGCATTTTTATAGCCCTTTGGCTAAAAGAATCATTGATTTAAGGGAAAGTATAGAGGAAAATTAAAAATATTAAAATTCTATTCATCTTTTTTGTGAAACACCAGAGGTAATGAATATGACATCAATGGATTTCACTTGGTATTTTTAGAAATACTGATGTTATGTACCAGAATATTAATTCAATCATCTTTTCATAAAAGTTTCATAGGCATTCAGTGTATTTCTTGCTACTGAATAATAAGTGGAAACTGTAGGTTTTTTCCTCAAGCAAATGTTTCACAGTTACCCATAGAATCTTATTTATTTAAATTGAAGTGTTTCAACCATAGAAATAAAACATTGGCGGAAAAACATCTACTCACTCATTTATTTAGGATGAACAGCATACATTAACCATGAGATTAGTGACTTGAGTTCATTTCAATGGATGCAATGTCATTAAATATGTTTCACTCATTTCAATTTAACATACACTTGTCACATACCTCACAATTTCAGACACTGTGGGGATCACAAGATAAGTAGGGAGTGACGTCTCTTTCCAGAGGCTCAGAGCTTATTATGGGAACACACTTTAACCAATAAACTCCAAATCATCAGGAAAGAGACTTTATTGAAAAAATGCATATTAAAGCAAGACAAATGACATAAAAAGAATACAATAAAAATGTCCCATTTCTTTGTTTTCTTTTGAAGAACTTTTAATAGACACCTAATAATTTTAAACAATTTTTGGAAGGACACGTGCTACTTTAACATGTCTCTAAATTGTGCTATTTTCAAATCAGGGAAAGGATATCTGTCTCCCAAAGTGTATATCATTTGTATGAGATAAAAATGTTCAATATTGTTTCTCCTCACTTTATTGGACTGGGAGAGGGGTGTCTGTACTGAAGGTATTCCAGATGCCTCCAGGGTCTTCATGCCACTGCTGGCCTGAGAACAATGAGCAGAATGTCCATCATAGGCCAGAAGAGGAGATTTGGAACAACCAAGCGTTACACATGCATTGAAGGCAGATGTCTTGTATACGAGCTGCAAAGACGTTACTGGCACCTTTACATGGCTCTATGCCCAGTTGAAACCCAAGAGATCTGGAATGACCAGCAGGACGGGTCCTGACATCCACAGGGTAAAAGCTACTGGAGAGAAGCAAGCTGCTGTGGTTTATATCTCTAGAATGTCCCCAAGAGCCTCCTGTGCTCAGAGGGGCTCTGGAAGCCGACTGGGTCACAGGGCGCTGTCAGGAGTCCCACCGTGGCCGAGCTCACAGCTGAATGCGCTGAGAGGTCCATGGAGCCGGCTGCAGGTGGCCCTGGCCTCCTCCCTGGTTGCCGCACTCTCCGCTTCCCGGCCGCCGTGTGCCAGGTGTGTTTGCCTCCACCAGGCTTCTCTGTCCCTCTGTCTGGCCTTACAGCTGACCATGGACTGAAACTGTGAGCCCAGATCAACCTCTCTTCTTTAAGTTGTGGATGACAGTTTTTTGCTCCAGCCACAGGAAAGTTGGCTAAAACATAGGCCAGGATTTCTTATGCTTGTGGAAAGCAAAAGATAGCTATGCATTTTCCTCAAACCCTCTGTCCCCTTGTGGGGGTGCAGATGCCCGCCGCGTATAGGAAGACACCAACAGACACTCACTCATGCAATTTTCAAGGGGTCTTTATTATCCAGGCATGCGTGGGGCTCACTGACCACGCAGGAACAGAGAGCCCCGAGTTGGGCCCGAGCAGGGCTTATATGTTTTAGAACAAAGGGAGGAGGGGTCTTTGCAAGTGCGGTTACAGAAGCAGATGGCATTGGTTACTTTGAAAGGGGCTTTTACATTCATTGGGGGAAATAGCTACGTGGAGGTCTGGGGTTAAAGGCAGAGGTTGTTTCCTAATATGGACAGAAGTAGCCCAGGAAAGGCATATTTTACAAATTTCTTAGTCATGAGGTTTGTCTTTATCTTTACAGCTCAGGCCCCCTGGTTTACTCTGTCCTTGAGCGGCTACACATTGTAACAGCTTAACTCCCGGAAGGGGGAAAGGCGGGTGGTTTAGTACAGCTCATGTATCATTGTTACTAGAGAAAATTTCTCTTACACCCTCTGTTGTCTCAGGAAAAGAGGAAAAGGTCCTCTGCATTCCTTCACAATCTGGTACAGAACAGGTTCTGCAAAATAATCCGGAAAGACCGAACATGCGTCAGCGCTGTCACCTCCCTTCTAAAGCTCTCTGAGCTCAAAATCACCACCTCCGTTTTCAGTTCCTTCGCCTGCAGCCTGACAGAAAGGGGTGCTCGAGCAGGTGTAATCTATGTGGATCCCACGCCACCTTATAATTTGGCTGTGGTATTTTGCCCCAGCTGTTGGCGTTTGCTGCACACCTGACTCAGACAACCATATCACCATGATTTCAAAGCCCTACTCCAGCAGTTGCTGTTTCTCTCTAAAGAGCACAATGACCCTGTTGGAAACATCACAACAGTCACCCTGCCAACCCACCTGCCATGCAGTTAAACTGGGAAATTCGGCTGAGTCTAATTTTCTAAAGATTGATGCCACACAGTGCCGTCAAGGCCAAGGAGTCTGATGAAAGGGATTCAGCTTCACAGACCCTCAGCCCTTGGCACGTCAGGGTTTTTCTCCAGAGAACCCCACCTGCCTCCTTTGCTTCCGTTGGCGAGAAACCTGGTCTCTCCTCAAGTGAGTGATAGTTGTGAGCCGGCTGCGAACCACGGTCTGACTGTTCTGCTTCTCTGGACGCTTTCACAGTACTGACTGAGGCAATTAACAATGCCCTCATGTGATTAATGAAAATTAATTGGCCAGATTAGCTCACCTGCTGCAGACCTTGTTAATGACAAAACTGTGTCTGGAGATATCACTGAGTGGCAGTGAGGTGTCTTCTTTGGCTCCGAGTCCCCTCTGTCCCCATGTCTTGGTCTCCATGATGATGCGGTGGCCTGTCCTAAAGCATCCTTTATCCCTGCTGTAGCCACATGCTGCAGAATTTCAGCACCTACCTGATTTCCTACAGAAAGGAGATCAGCTCTCTCTAGGGTTTCTCCAGGGTATCTGATAGCAATTTTCTCTTTCTTTTCCTGTATATTTTTAAGATGAAACTATTCTCCCTCAGGAGAAAATCTATTCTCTTTTATATATACCTTTATTTTGTAATGATGGTTAATCAACTTAAAGCCATGGTTCTTTAAATAAGAAAGGAAACCAAAAGAGAAGGAACATCCATTTCAATAAAAATGTAACTTAGAAAAAAAAGATAAAATCAAATTTTTCAAACACTTTCACCATTTTTATCATTCTAGAGGAGTGTTTAATCAGGAAACGATAGGAAGCACTGACTTCTTAGTACGTTTGACGGTATTTGACAGAAAAACAAAGCACTGAGATGATGAGAACCATCATTCAAATAAATTCACCCTGAAGTCTTTGTGTCTCCATAACCAATACTACTTCCATCTAAAAAAATATAGTTCAGTTTAACAACTGTAAAATTATTTTTTAAATGATAGGATATAGGTATGACTTCTCCTTCAACTCATTGAAATTTGAGTGAATGCTAATATAATTATAAGATTCTACAATATGAAACTTTATTTTCTTCCAATTTTTACCTCTTTTCTTAAAAAAAATTTGTGGTGAATGTCAGGGGGGAAATAAGAGTAATTTTAACTATCCATTTTGTGTATTTTGACCGTTCTTCAAGTTGTTCTGGGAATAAACATATATTGTACTTTAAGAAGGTATTGTTCATTAAATGGTTTGTGCGTGTGTGTGTGTAACACACAGAGGGAGAGAGAGAGAGAGAGAATGCAAGTGTGTGTACCTATGCCTGGAGTAGTCAGAGCTCAATCATATCCCCTTACTATTAGCAGAGGATCCTAAAAGTATGGTATCACAATGTATCTTTCCCCCTGAGAAATAATGAAAAGATTGAAACTAATGGTAATAATTTTCACAAGTAGAAACTATTAACAGTCGCCTAACCTCACTCTCATTATGTCCCTAACATAGCTCTCATTTCTCTCAGTTAAGCAAAGAGATTGCAAGTCTCATGTAGGCCTTGTTTTCATGGGACACTGATGATCTGCAATGTGCTAAAATTTTCTCCTAGAAGATTTTTCTTTGCTTCCTCCTTCTGTTGGCGTGTAGTAGGTGGGATGAGGAGAATTGTAGAAAACAGACTGTCCATTCCACAGACATAAAACATACTGCCTGTGTCTATTGTGAAAACAAACGTAAATTTAATGTTTTTAAGAAATGAAAATTTGAGTAATCAGTTACTTAACTTGGTGCCAAATACTAGCCCATCTTATGTGCATGATGAAGTTAATTATGTTCGTTCTTGTTGATGCTCAGTAGACAAAACACTGAACATCTTGCTGGAAGTTGAAAGCCCCTGATCTACACGGTGCTGAGCTCCGGTGTTCTTTGCTCAGGTCTGCTGCAATTACCCACAGGACACAGGAGACAGATGGCAGCATTACATTTAGAAAACAAGTAAACTAGAAAGGAAATAAGCAGTATCTGTTTAATGCTAAAACTTGGAGAGAGGAAGTAGCACATGTGCTGTTAGCATTTGATGAATCTTTGTTAAAATAGAAGTCTTGTGTGAAAAATCTAGTAAGCGCCTGTGAGAGAAAACTTCCCACCATGGGCCAGGCAACACAAGACAAAGAGTGAGACCTTGAGCTTCAAGGTCTTACTCTGTTGGCAAGGTGTTCTAGAGCCAGTTACTGTGATCCTCTGGTTCTCTATGTTTGCATCTGTTTATTGGGATGCTAACATTTGCTCCACCAGTTTACATGAAGATTAAATGAGATACCATTTATACAGCACCTGCTCAAATTTGATGCTCAAAAACATCATCCCATTGTTGTCTCATGTATGAGCTTGTTTGCACAAACTTAGAAGCAACATTATTTTGCATCCCACTCCTTTACAAATTGACATATTATGCTTGTACTTATTTATGGAATACAGTATTATTTGATACATAAATACACTATCGTGGATGAAGTAGAGTAATTATCATTTCCATTTCCTCAAATATTATCAGTTCTATTCACTGGAAACACTCAAATTTGCCTTCTCTGGTTTATTTTGAGCTGTACATAAATTATTACAGATTATAGTTTCCTTGTCATGTTCTAGAACATTAGAACTAATTCCCTACCTGAATATATTCTGGTGCCTGTTCTCCTCCCTTACTGAGCATATTGGCTTTGTCAATCCAACCAAACTATTCCCAGGTAGTTTGGAAATGACAGCGTCCTGCGATTCTACTCACACCAGAATCACCTTCCACTGAATGTTCAGTTCCTGCTTGCCCATTCTTCCTCCTGTAAAGTGGACTTGGAACTTTGTACCCTGGGTTAAGAGGAGAGAGAAGCCCACAAGGAGCAAAGCTAATTTTTCCCCTCTCAGTTCTCACAAGGGTCTTGTGTAAAATCACATCCCTCAGGGGATCTCATTACTCACAGGGATAATTGTTTCAAATATCAAAGCTACATAATAAAATAAGAAAACTCATTTTTAGTGAGCTCAACATGATTGCACTGTAAAAGCCCAGGAAATTGTAGGGGCAGAGACCAGGAATTAGCTGCAGAAACACTGCATATAAAACACCATATGAAGTCTCAACCAAGAGGAACACGCTGGGGAAAAAAAATATCTGCAACTGAATTAGTAAGGATTCCAAAATGAAGTCAAAGTGCATGCTTCTATATGTGCTGTGAACTAGCGAGATCACTAAGAACCATTATATCAAGCTGACAAATGAGCAGTAGCAGTTTCTGTGGATCCTAAATAGAATTGCCTGGAGACTTCAGAGTCTCCTTTTCATATGCTAGTAATCCCTTAGTGAGTCACAGCCTGGTGATGGCCAGACACTGCTGTTCTGGAAACAAAACACTCAGCTTTCTCAGCAGAAACACAGAATGGTAGCTTGATCAATAAATGTACTAGAAACGTCATTCTGGGACCCCAAATGGTCTTCATAACTTATTGAGCATCTACTCACGTACTAAGTGCATATGTACCCATATGACAAATTTACAGCTATAATTAGTTCCATGTTTGACTCTAGCAAGGAGAGGAGATACTGGTCCTTTTACACAGTGCTTGACCCAGGTTAATTCCGTTGACATAGTAACTCTACTTCTTGGAATCTGCCCAGCGTGCAGGCTTCCTCCTTCTTTACTCTAAACCCAGGGCTTTCTGAGCAGGGAACCACTGTTCGGGAAAGTTCTTCTTTTAATAAAAATGAAGACTTTGGTAATTCTGGTTCACTGTTCAGCATCCTCAGGTCAGTCCGTGTGAAACCATCATAGAAATTAAGTTGATCTGGGAGTATTGACAACTTTTATGAGCCTGAAAGTATGGGGTTTTGGGAAATTGCCCAAAATATTCAGGGTCAGAGTAGAGTCATGGAAACTGGCACCTCTCTTGAAGAATGTTCAACACTCATTCAGGTATTCAGTTGGCAATTGCTGTAAAAGCTATACAAGTTTTCAGGTGAAACTGTAATAGAAAAAATATTAGTCAGCTTTCCCATCCCAGCACAAATACCCAACTCCCATAACTAAAAGTAGGAGAAGTTAATTTTGGCATCATCTCAGTAGGTGCAGTGCATGGTCTCTTGGCTCTAAGATAAAATTGGCAAAGTAGATGTGCATGGTAGAAGAGCAATGCAGAAAGTGCTAACACAGGCAGAAAGAGAAAAGACCTAGTCACAAGAACATCCCCTTCTAGCTCACACCTGATGATCCCTCTTCCACCAGGCCCCGCCTCCCACAGCACAGTCAACTGTAAAATCATCAGCGGATGTATCCACAGATGAGAACAGCTACGTAGGATCCAACTACCTTCCAAGCCCCACCTCTGAACACAGGAGATTATAGGGAGATATTTTAGGTCTGAATCATAGAGAAACTTTATCGCCACTCACACAATCTCACAGTTCAGTTTTTTTTCCAATAGAAGCGCCTTTCTTCAACTATAACTGACTCAGATTTAGTTCCTAAAAATATATACAATTTTATTAGGTATAAAATCAGCGGTCTGAATAAACACAGAGATCATCAACAGATTCAATGTTACTTGCCTCTGAGAAACAAGAATTTTTACTGGCATTCTTAAAGCAGGACTAAAAACAATTAAAACAGGTTCCTTAACATCTTTTCTCTCTCCCTCCCTCTCCTGTACATGTATCTTCTTAAACACATAGAAGAAATGATTAAATATCAAATGATTCCCATTGGAATTAAAGTAAACCCATGGAAAATGTCTTATATTAAGCATCCAATATATTTAATCCAAATTCTCCAAAATTAGATTTTAAAAATATATATGTATGTCTATGAATGAAGAAAGTTAGTAATAAGGACAAACACTGGTGTTTCTGTTTTTACTAAAATCTCTTAGTAATCCTTGAAGTTTCACAATAATTTATTCCAAAACATTTAAACTATGATTCATAAAGTGATAAATTCTTTATTCTCAGTGTCTGTATTTTATTGTGTCTGTACCTCTGTAACCATTCTTTTGAGACAGGGTCTCACAATATAGTTCAGGCTGACCTGGAACTCACTGTGTAGCCCAGGCTGGCCTCAAACTGGCCGTGATCCTCCTGCCTCAGCCCCCAAAATGCTCAGATCCCAGGAATGCATCACCATGCCTGGCTTTTATACCAGTGATTGTTCATCATGATCTGTGCATTGAATGGATGGAGAAACACCTAGGAGATTAGTAAAGCACAGTTCCATTTGCATTTCTGATGACTTCCGCGTAGCCCTGCAAACTGAAGGAGGAGGACTCACCTCAGATGTGAGTGGCACCAAGCACAGGTGTGCAGCTGCGACGGAATAGAGCAAAAGCAGAAGCACGTGTTCCTGCTCCGAGGAGCTCCATCTTCCCGAGCAGGTGCGTCCCTTGCGGCCCACCACAGATTCACCTGGACGGCTCTCCATGGAGTTTCCAGGCCTTTAACCTTGGACTGAGGCTGTGTTCTTGATCCCTGTTGTTCTGTGGCTTCCAGCTTCTTGGGCCAAGCAGCTGCTGGGTTCTTTGTTTCCCCAGTGTGCAGAAGACCCTGTGGCCTCCCTGTCTCTGACCCTGGGAGCTACCTAATAAATCTGCTTGCATAATTATGCATATATTTTCATTTGATTCTGTTCCTCCAGAGCACCGTAACTGATACAATACCTCATTAATTAAAACATCATAATTAATGCTAATACTTTGTGTGCATCAAACACCTTTTCACAGAAATCTTCCTGTGCAATAATCCTCTAAACCCATATAATCCTTCATCTTACTTACTGAAATCAGTCATTCTGAGAGTAAATTTTCACACAACCTGTTTAAAATCTTATACTTGGGCTGGATGGAAACAGAATTCAAAATTCAAACCCGAATAGTTTCTACTAAAACCCTCTGGGATTTAACATCCTCCCTTTGTCTATGACTTGGCTGGAGATTAAGTGGCTACTAGATGCTTGCCAGTCAATGTGTTCAATGACTGTTGATAAATAAAAGCAGTAGTCATTTCTTAAACTTATAAAATATTTTTCCTGTGTCAGAGAAATGAGACATTGGTAAGGTTTGGATAAGTGTCTTAGAAACCTCAAGTGTTGAAGCCTTGGTCCCTGCCCTCCCTACACCACTGGGAGACTGTGGAGCTTCTGAGGGTGTGTCCCAGTAGAAGATTCTAGATCATTGGGGGTGTGGCCTCAAGGTGGTTTGTGGGTCATATGGTCTCTTCCTTTTCCTCTCTTTCTTCTTGCAGCTGTCATGAGGTGAGAGGCTTCCTCTGCTACACGTACTGCCTCACCACCAGCCCAGAAGAAACAGGGCTAACCAAAACATGAGAAACATCTAAAACACGAGCCAAAGCTGACTTTTCTTTTTTTAAATTTTGGACATTTTGTTACAATAATGGAAAGCTTACTAATACAGTCATCATGGCAAGTGGGGACTAGTAACTGAAGCTAAGAGAAACAACGACAGAAGAGCAACTCTTTAGGCAGACCCTGCCTGCCTGCTGGAGTGATGAAGTCCAGTTCTGCTCAGCTGTATCAGGAACCCCGTGCCTTGCTGCTACACAGAGGAGGGAGAGGGGTCTTCATATGTGGCTACAAGAGTTTGCACAGTTCACACACTGCCAGGGCTCTTCTTCTCCTCCCAGGCTGCTCCCTACTTGTTTAGTGGTCTTTGAATATCAGGATTTTTTTTCACTTTTGTTTTATGAACAATTAAAAGAAAATTAAAAAGATGTCGTTTTTTTATAATACAATACTACTCAGCCATGAAGAAGGATAAGCTTGAAACATTTATAGCTAAATGGATAGGCCTTGAGACCACACTCCTACGTGAAATAAACCAGATGCATGTGTAAATACCACACTGTCTCCCTGGTGCAAGAAACTGAAAAAGTAAATAAGGACTAAAATGTTTAATACATGTTATGAAATAGTAAGAAATTGTCCCAAGAGAAAAGGGAACTGGGAGGGAAGGTAGAAAGGGAAAAGAAAAAATGAGAAAAACGGGATAAAAGGGAACAAGCTTTGTAAATGAGTAGGGGAAGAGGGGTTGAAGGAAGGGAGAGATGGGAAGGAAAAGAAGATTCAAGATATGTCATGTACTGGAACACATTTCCTATGATGAATTTGATCACTCTGTATATTGAGACTATACCAATAAACTGAATAATAATAGCAATAATTAATAGATTGTGGATCATTATCTTCAAAATAGTTACTCAGAGTACAAGACACCAACACAGAAGATTGTCTCTTACAAACGATATATTAGCACATTAAGTTACTTCAACTTCTACCTTCCTCCTCCCATTTTGAAAGCTGGGTATGTGATAATAAATATCACATGTAAACTTGTACACTGAGCTTAGATTTTTGCATAAAGTTTAGACTCTGTCTTTTGCAACCTTGTAGGGTATGTTTATAAAGAAAATCAGTAGCTGATAAATTCTTGGCTCTCATTAAAGAACCATTTCTAGTTCAAGACAGAAGGAACACTGGAGGGAGACTGAAAGAAGGGAAAGGAAAGGGAGACAAGGAGGGGGAGAGAAAGAGAGAGCCTGAGAGGCCGAGAGACCGAGAGACTGAAGCTACGAGCCAGCGTGAAGGTAGAAAAGAAAGAAAAAGAGAACAATAAGAAAGGAAAATTAAGGAAACTCTGAGGAGGAGGCTATTCCCACCCAAAACTGCCACTCAGTGGAGTTCTGATGAAGAAAGGAAAAAGTGTAACATTTCAGAACATTCATTTGCCTTTTGTTTTACAGAAATGAATTTTCAGTGAAAATTCACCAAGGACTGCCATAAAATGAGAAGGTAAATCTTGGCTTGAAAAGTTTGCTCTGTGACTGGAGGGTTTGGCACAAATCTATCACGAAACGATCTCATGTTGTCATTGTTTAAAGTCCCTTATTTTAAAGATGTCATCTCTGATGGCAAGACAAGCAGATTCAGAACTGATTTTGAATTGAGGAAAATTGGAAGGGAATTTAGTGGGATCATTATGTTGTCAGGAATTCCTCACATTCTCGGCAATGCGGAGGCTAATTGTTTGCTCTGAGACTGTTCTGTGCAGATGCTATTTTGTATCTTTCTGGGGCTCTGGGGCTCTTCTTCCTCCACCACCTCAGTCTTTTCTCTAGAAAATGAGGAGTTTGAAGAGGGCATGCCCTGTCCCATGGTCTGGTGAAAAGGAGACGAGGCTACCAACTTCCTTGACGTTTAGGCTTGGTCCTTTGTTCACAGCACCTGCAGAGTGAAGAAAACTCTGAACTGACTGGGTGAGGAGAATACTATTGCATGGGAAGAATCCAAGCAAATGTATTTATGGGACCATATCCTGTTTTTCCTTAACAAAGACACAGCTGTCCATGATTACCGAGACCTGTAAAAATTATACTAACAGATAAAGTCTGCTTTCCTACCTTTTCCCTTGTTATTTCCGATTCTCTTAGGTCACTAGGTTTAAAGATGGTAGTGGACTGGATGAAATAGTGAGTTCCAATTACCCATGTCCCCCTGACTTTGGAAATAGGATGTTTGCCACCAGTCACATTAGGTGAAACCAAGCCAAACGCAATGACTATCCTTCTTACAAAATAGTTTTGAGGCTGCATGAAAGTTGGATGGACGAAGAGACAGCAAAGATTCAGCAACTGTTGGAAGCTCAAAAGGAAAGATGAAGTCTTCCTGGAGCCTTTGCGGGGAGCGTGGCTTCGAGTCATAACTTTTAGACCCCATGACTGGAGGGAATGACTTTCCCCAATTTAAATTAAGCCAACTAGCGGCAGGACAGTGTTTTGTTACAGAAGATGTAGGAACAACACAGATCTAGACATTTTCCCTGAAGAATGCAGAGGGGCCTCTCTTGGACTGGCCAGAGGTGGCGCTGTCTGTCTGCTTTCACTCCTCTAAGCGCACCTTTCTAAACTGCGGTTGTTTGACACTGTGGCTCTTCACTGTGCTCCAAACTCCAAGCGGCACTGTCAGAGTTTGACCCGGGGCTTCGTGTCCTCCCCACCACACGAAGCTGTGGCCCACAGGCTCTGCTCAGTAAGTATCAGGGGGAGGGAAGGAGAAAAGGAGGGAGAGAGTCGCAGGATCCATAAATAAAGTTATCTTTCTTCTCTCTCAAACTTATTTCCAAAAATATTGCTGATCTCAGGAAAACCTTGAAATTCACTGCTGTGTTCACAGACTTACTAAGGAGCAATGCAACCTTTTATTCTAAAATATAATTTACCATTTGTGGTAATGAGGTCATTAAATTTTACAACAGCTATTATGCTCAGCATTAGAAAAGGGAAATAATACACGTTTAGCATTACTAAGGACTCTAGAAATAATCTTTTCTACTTTATGTTTGTATAAATGAGAAAACACAGCTCCAGGAGACGAAGCAATAGAACTTATGTGGCCTCGCTTCCAGCTTTGTGTGTTTCCTGCTGTCGAGTGACAGGTAAGAGAGGCCACATTTAAAATAAAGGAGCACCTAAGTCTTTATATCATTGCTTGATACAAAACATTGATCCTGAATAAAATTCGACTTTCAAAGGTATCTCATAGTCTCCCCCCGCCCTCTCTCTCTCTGTCTCTCTCTCTCTTTCTCTCTCTTTGTTTGTTTGTTTTCACTCAAGGTCTCCCTAAATCACTAAATTCCCCAGCCTGGGCTTGAACGTGGATGTTCCTGCGTCAGCCTCCCAGAGTGTTGTCAAGGTTTCTGATGGTCAGAAAATCTTTCCTTGGTCCCCAGCCAACATCACCTCATGCAACTTCTTTTGGACAGTGGCACTGACTTCACCTTCTGAAACTCTGTAGAAGTAAGTTCTCTTTTTCCATTTCTTCATTCTCATCAAGGAAAATCCCCTGGTCACATTGAGCTAAATGTCAAGCCCGACCAACCCTTTGTTTTTCTAATTTAGAACATAAATAAATGCTGGTTCACAGCAGCAGCCGCTCTCCCGACATATTAAAGAGACCAAATGCGGTCTCAGGCAAAGAACTGGCAGGCTTTTAAGATATAAAAACTATTAGCTGCCTAATTGATGTTGACACGGAGATGGGCATGCGTCCTTCCTTAAAAAGATGATCATGAAATTCACTTTGCAAACAATGCCAAATCCAAACCTTAGTCTAACAGCCAAATCCCCCACAATGCATCAGGGCAGGCACAATCCGCTCTGATCCGCTGTCAGGACGCTTCAATAGCTGGTCCATCCAGGTCCCGTTTACCGATTCACAGTCATAATTTAAATAAGATTGGGGTCCACTTTCCAGGCGTTTTATTAGCTCCTGTGAATTGATTAATGCTCCCTAATATTTGCTTGTGGGGTGGGAGAAGAGACAGACAGCTATTATGGTTTTCTGTGTGTGCAGCTTTTTGAATTTTAATTTTGTAACTTTTCTCATTTATGTCACAGCGCCACCTACAGGTCTAAATGTCTTTTTCTCAGGAGGAGTAAAATGTAAAAGCCTTCAGCCTCGAGAGATAGCCGTTGAATTAGTTTATTCGCCGGAATTATAATCAAAGGAACATTCACATCCAACTTCAGCACAGGTTAAAGCTCTATAAGGACCAGAAGGCCTAGGCTGTGGCAAAGACATAAGGGCAGAACTTGATTTAAGTTTCAGACCTCTCTACTGCTCATGCCTGGGACCTGCCTGTCTCCCTTTTAGAAAATGCCCCAGATAGGAAGAGTGGCAGCACCTTTAGAAGCAGATCGTGGAAGCTCGCATTGGAAAGTGCGTAACGCCGCTCTGACCTGCCTGAAATCTTCAAATTTCAGAGATACAGAATGAAGAACACTTGAGACATTCAACCCATGGTTTTAATGTTTTGCAAGTGTTATATTTTTTTCTGTATTGTGCAGGTTTCAGATTCTGAATGGGCTAAGGAAAGGTCTCCCTCTGAGCGTGTCGATCCAGATGAGACCTTCGTTAACATCCACAGGACACATGTCTCACAAGCGGTTCTCCCATAGATATGTTCATATTCACAGACGTTCTGTGACCCTTCTCAGAGACTGTTCCTATTACAAATGTACCACGGTAATGTGGAACAGGATAAGGAAATTTCCAGTGAACCAACCCAACAATATCATGGAAAGATGATTAACAAGGTCCCGTAATCCTCTATTTGGAGGATGGGATAAGCAAAATGATGTTTTTTAGGCAAAGTGCACCTTGATATCATCTGAATTCAGTTGTAACAATGTTCACTGACATCCTTCACCTCCTACATTTCTGAGTTTCGTCAAAGCAAATATTCCTTTTGAAGGAGAAATCCCTAAGACTAAAACAAACTGAGAGCCTATGAAACAATCATAGAGCAGTAGTTTTTCATTAATTTGTACCTGAGAAATTCTTTCCAACTACTCTTAAGACTATTCTCTGAGGTCAGCAATTAGATACAAAGAGTTGCTTCTTTCAGTTATCAACACAGGAATATTTTAGTCTTACAGTCTTTACAGTGTAACTGGAATGTCTAATGGGATGACTCCACGATGACATTTTTACATTATATGGAATGATACCCAAGGAGAAAGTCTCTGCATTATTATTTTTAGATTCACGGTGTAATTCAGCAAGGCAGTCAAAATAGTTTATCAAATCATACTACAAAAAAGTTTATAAGATTACAGGTTGTATTAAGATAAAATTGATCATCTTCATCTTATTTCTTACTAAATAGGATTATCTTGTACTCCAAAAAGGATAATTTATTATTTTTCAGATAGTAGGGATTTTTTGTTAAATGCCTCTTTCATAAATGAAATCTTTCATGAGAGTTTATTTCATTAAATAAATACCTTACCTTACAGTATCAAATTGTATGTCTATTTCACTTTATTTAACTCTTTACTAATGATAATATTAATAATTTAACTCAATCCAAAGAAATTGTAACACATAAGGACTCAGGAACTTTTAAAGCATAAAAACAATTAAAATACACTTTTTAAATATATACAGATATGATGAAGTGTTTAGATTTTTTTCAAACTTAAATAAATATAGTATGTAAGAGGAGTATTCAAATGGGCAGAGAAAGTGGAATTGATCTGTGAGTTCCAGGAGAAAAAAGAAAATATAAGTTGTTTGCACTAAATAAGAGTTAGTTTTCTCCTTTATTTTTAAGTGAATTGTGGTTGGTAGCAAATCATGGTAGGCCCCTAGCTGGACATGGTGCTCCACACCCACAACCCGAGCACGTGGGCAAATGAGGCAGGAGGAATGTCTTGAGTTTGAGGCCAACGTATGTTATAAAGTGAGTTCAAGGCCACTGAATTGCACAGTGACCCTGTCTCAAAACACCAAATCATTACGGGTTCTTCATTAAATACAGTTAAAGTAATTATGTGCTTACTTCACTCTCAAATATTATTTATGACATTTCAGGTATTGCCTGCTTCTAATATGATATCTAAATAATCTAAATGTTACTCTAAAAAATCACTAAGTGGAATATATAGCTTACTATATATTCTTGAGTAGACAGGTGTACAAATTGAAAAGAGATGGTTCAGGCATTAGTAGATGTAAAATGATTTACAACCCCTGCTTGGGATATGACTGTGTATTTTAGAACCTGAATTCTCTTTTGTACTTATATATATGTTTTTGCCCATTTATGACTATTAAGACTTAATATAGCACCAATTTTATTTCCCCAATCACTAATAAGATTGATCATCTTTACATAGACATCTCCAATCCCTTTATAAGTATGATTGCTTATTTAAACCCACTTTTAAAAATTTTTGTTGTCATATGTTTATTTTTAAAATTAATCTCTTTGTATATTTGTAACATTAATCATTTTATTTTTTGTGCATCACACCTATTATTTCAGGTTGGGAGTTTTGAGTTTTGCTTTCTTTTAATAAAAAGAGACTTTATAATTTAATGTATTTTAATTTCTTCAATATATATTTTTAAATATTAGACATTATGTATCATACTTTTTGAATTATGTAACCTAAAGTCCATTATGATTGCCTTCTCAGATGCAGTCTGCACATAACATTTCAGTTTTACATTTTTTATTTTTGTCTATATACAGTGTGAGGTAGGGGTGAGATTTTATTTTTCTATATGAATTATCAGTTTTCCTAGCAGTACTCGGAAAGAGTGCCTCTTTACTCTCATAATGTGCAATTCCACTTATATCGTACATGAAATATTTGTAAATATAGGGACCTAGTTCTGCAATTTGTCCTCATGTTGTCTAATTCATTTAGTATTCTCCCATTATCATAGTCTCCTAAATTATATTTATAAACACAAATATACATAAGTGTATATAAATTTCGATGTCAGATTGCATGAATACTCTCATTTAATTCTTCTTTTTCTAAAATAGTTGTGACTATTTCTAAAACTTTGTCTTTATATATTTTTAAATAATAGCAAAGTACATTAAGCTCTTCATATTTTATTAAAATTATATTAAATATTGTTTAATTATGGAATATTTTAATTTTATATTTTGTTTACCTTGTACATTAACTTTATAAATTTCTCCTTAAAATTGTATTCATTGCATATTATTTTAACCCATGGTACATTATTGCTTGCATAAATGCCATTTCTTTTCAATAATATTTTCTACTTCTTGATTACTAATCTATATTAATAGACTACTTTATTTTTATAATTATTTTTTCAGTGCTTTGGCCTTTTCTGCTAAGCAAGATAGCACTTTGAAGTAACAATTTTGTTTCATCTTCAGCAAACTTTATAACACTTTTAATGTTTTCTTCCTTTATTGGTCAATAAGAATTTCCAGAAAAATGTTGAATTGCCTTGGGGAAAATGCACATTATTATCTTGTTCCTTACTTTTAAAAGAATGCTTCCACTTTTCCATTTTTTGGAACATTTTTGAAAGTTTAATTGAAAATAAATATTTTGTGAGTTTAAGCAATATATTTCATAAAGTTATGGCACATTTTGACTTTTTTTCATTTATTGAGATAATTATAATTTTTCTGCCTTTATGAATGTAGTAAGCTTTATGATTTTTTAAGATAGTAAATCATGATGTTCTGCAGTATAATGCTAAATTTGTCACTATGTAGTTCTTCTGCTTTGCAAATTTAATTTACTAACACCTTGGTTAAGTAATTGTCTCCTGTATTTTTACATGATGGCTTAGAATGACAATATCTAAAGGCTTTTCCAAATAATTGCGCTTTGTCACCCCTGTTGCATGGTGTCACCTATAACTCGTACAAATTTTCCTTAGGAAAGGGAACATCTAAGGGACTCCGGGACTCCGGAGAGAAGCGCCTCACCCTGGGCCTCCTGGGGGAGCGCAGAGCTGTGGTTCCTATATTGGGGAGCGTTGCCTGGTGCTTTACGTTATTTATAAACAAGCCTGTAAAAGTGAATACATGAAAAAACTAAAATTCAACCAACGTAAATAACAGATACTGTGTGATCCACCGCCCTTACTGTTACATTCGTGCAAACTAATTCATGGCCAGTATAATACATGCAGAAGTCTTTGAAAATCAAAAAGCCCCGTATAAATGTAAGAGATTTTTATATTGAAAGGAAAAAAAGTTCCACTTGAGCCGCATCTTGTTTTGTTCAATCTCATGAGACAAGATAGTTGCAAAATCTCTCTGTGCAAGTTATGAAAATCTTTTCCACATCAACTTGTGAAACAGTATGAGCAAGACTCGGGAAGACAAGGAGTCCATTTGTCCCTAATGTGTGAAACCTTCATAAAAAACTCATGAAAATAGAAGAGAGACTATTACACGAGAAGAAAAGGTGGACAGAGGGAGAGAGGAAGGGGAAAGATTAATTAAGACAGGCTGCACGCGACCAAGGTCTGCTGTAGGTATGGCTCCAAATATTTACGGGCGCCAGGGAGAATCGCCAACTTTGGAAAAGTCATCGTCATCAGGGCCTCCTTAGTGTCACAAAGGTGTTCCTGTTTGTGTGTTTTCTTCATCTATGTCCATTACGCCATATTCTGGTAACTGTTTCTTGAGATATGATAAAAGAAAACAGTACCAATAGCTCTAACCCTAACTGGTAACGTGGGTCCGTGTTGGCAGACTATACAATATCCATTTCTTCTCTGTAGTTTAATTTTCAGCTTTATGTACCCCTCTTTCAAAGTGTTTGCAGCCCTGGAGAAGTATTTAAAGCAAAATATGTCATCGCTGATACTTTCTAATTTAAAAGTACAATAAGAAATAAGTCCCAACGGCCCTTTCCAATTACCTGGCACGTCCTTGTGTGTGTACCTTTGAAGCATCCTTGCCCTTAGCCTCCCATCCAGTTTTCCATCTTCAGGTAAGTGCACAGGGGCCGTTTTAGGATTCTCTGAACACGTTTGCTGAAGGAAGAGCGGCTCGGCAAAGCCACGCGGCCGAGAGTCGGGTATGGGCCCGGGTATTTGTTCATATCCTGTGATACGAACACGCCATAAAGGCTTTGATGAGAAGAGCTCGTTTAATCGTCTTTAAAAAGCAAGCGGCTAGATGCTGTCATCTTCCTTCCATCAAAGTGAGCAAGTTCAAATCCCGGGCCAAGGTTAAACAGCGTGCATCTGTGATAGGTCAGGCTTTCCTCCGCTACCTCTGAAACCACAGAATCAGAGGGAGCACTCTCCACTCATTTGCAAGATGTGGCAGCTTTGCAAGAGGACAATAGAGGAGAAGAAAACTGAACTCTTGGTGGTTGCTTTAAAAGGTCAAGGTAATTTTCTAAACCAAGTAGAATGAGACGTGTGTAACAAATGCATTAAATTGGGTCATAGCCCCCTCTGCCGGTGAGAATGAGAATATCAGAAATATTAAAATAAACGTTAATAGGAAATTTGAATAAACGGTGCAAAACAATACTTACTTAGAAAGGATGGTTCCTTACAAACGCAAATTCAGAGTATGTGAACGGTTCTCAGATGCTCTGAGGTGGTTTCATTGTGCATCACCAAAATGTTTTGCTGTAAGGAAAGAGCACTGTGCTGGACAAACAAATGTGAGTCTTCTCAGCGTTAGGGAAACTTCTTATGCTCTTTAGTTTTCAACTTTCTAATATGAAAAATATAAAACCAGGTTTGGCGGCGCACACACCTGTAATCCCAGCAATCTGGGAGGCTGAGGCAAGAGCATGCAAAGTTCTCGGGCACCCTGGGCAATTTAACAACTTACGGGGACGCTGTCTCAAAAAGGGATAGGCATGTAGCTCAGTGATAAGGCCATGGATTCAATGTACAGAGAGAGAGAGCGAGGAGAGGAAGAGGGAGAAGGAGAGGGGAGGGAGGGAGAGAGGGAAAGGGAGAGGGACAGGAGAGGGACAGAAGGAGAGGGAAGGGAGAGAGGCAAGGAGATTGGGAAAACCAAAGCAAGCAGTATGCTGTGCCACCTCTATAATCTTTGATGGTCGTGTTACGGAGAACAAAAACTGCCATATATTTTATCATAAGGATTATCAAAGTAGGGCTCCAAACCTTAAATTAGGAGTGAGGTCACTAAGCCTCAAATATTTTCTATATACTGAGTAAATATACCACTTAGCAGGGAGTTCAGTGTTAAACCCGTACCTTCCTGTTCAAAGCCAAGTGACTGCTGAGGTAGCCCTTGCTCCTGTCAGATTGTACCAATCCCTGTGTACGACATGCTTCATTAACTAAAGTTCACTATTCCTGTGGTCATTCCGGCAAAGTCAGAGCAGAAAAATGGAAAATTTCCTCAGTCCAATAGCTTCCAAAAGGTGCTTCTCTATTAACCCCTCATATTCTTTCTGCAAATTATTCTTTACATATTTGCCCAAATTGCAAAGTAAAGAATTCATTTAAAAAGGACAATATATTGCATGATTCTGCTAAAGAGGAAACATTCAAATTAGGTAAATTTATAAAGGCAAAAGCATGGTAACAGTTGTCCAGGTGATAATACTGCAATTCACAATACATCATGTCAGGGTCTTCACGGCTTAGTGTGGCAGAATCCTCACATCTTGGAACTCTACAGAACTTGTGTCAACACCCAGTGTGTCAGGCACTGTTGGGGTGGTGAATCTGGGAGGCCATCACAGTGGATGACCTGTAGCTGGGCACAATCTGCATCTAAAGTGTAGAACCTTGTACTTCAGATGCCCTGGTTACTAAGTTCTGTTTCAAGGGTGTATTAGAAGCTGCATTTTTGACAAGAGACAACAAAGAATTAATAACATTTTTGAGACATAGGCAAACATAAGCACAAGCCCAGGAATGCTCAGAAATATTCAGAGCATTTAGCCCTACGAAAAATAACCATAGTTTCTGCTAATTTGACAAAATAGAGATGTTGCCATTGGTATGTTTAAAAATGGGACATGGACATAAATTTGCAGGGTTGAGGATGTGGCATTAACTCTTCACTGTAGATGTCAACATGAATGTTATGTTTTTTACAACTGAAAGAGTGAAGGCAGGTGCAGGTTAATAAATGGTTCGGGGTCGGCCAGGTAGTAAGTAGAGATGGCTGCATTCAAATGTAGATCTATGAAGACAAAACTCTGTCCTGTTTTGACTAAAGACTCTAGCTTATTTTATGAGATCGTTAATGTGCATGGATATTATGACTTTCAAATATTATATCCTTGTGCCTACAACACCTCTCTCTGTTACATACATCAGCAAATACTCCAGGCACTGTTTAGAAACATGTCCTACAAATAACTATTTTATTAAATTCACTTATTACTGGTCAGTTTTTCATAACTTATATTCAGTTATTTCAATGCAAACTCCCTCAGAGTGTGAGAATAAATACCTAAATTGCTTGGTGCTTTATATTCAAAACAATTACAATTGTTGCTCTGCAATAATTAAGATAATATTGGTTGACTCTTTTGGCTAGGAATAAGACTTTTTTGTACCCTGTACATAGCCAATCACACATGCATAGTAGAAAAGAAACCAAGTGTACATTAAACAAAAGTACATGAGGCATATATATATATATATATATATATATATATATATTACAAATGTTGTTTCTTAAATGGAATGTTTTTAGCTAATGGAGAATTTGGACTTAAGTTTTGTTTGGTTTTTCCTTCACTTAAACATTTCCAAGATCTCACCACATTTTGTCTAAGAAGAAGGGGCACTTGGAATTTCTCTGAAAGTAGGCACTGTTTTTCACTGAACCTGGTGGTCCCTACTTTCTAGAGCTAGTATGAGGACTACTTTGGAAAATGTTCTCAAGCTTATTTAACTCAATAAAGTTGAAATAATTTTTCAAGAAATCTTTCAGGATAAACCTCATGCTGATTCTGCTTACATTGGTGTATTAGGCAGTTTTTCCACTGATGAACAAAATACCCAACACCTGCAATTTAAAGAGCATGTTGGTGACCACTGCAAGGTGGCTCTGAGTAGGATTTAATATTAACCAATTGGTTTTCCTTGTTTACTTGTGAGTTATCTGAAGCTTAGGTACCTTGTCTGATAAGACTGCTGCTGAGGACATTTGGCTCCAGCCCCAATTAAGTACAAGGAGACTGCAGCTGCAGGCTCCACACTCCTACAATAAACACCCACCTAAAGATAAGGTGGTTCTCCTGATTCACACAATTTACTACTTGAGAAGATTCTCCCAAGGTCCTGCAAGATTCCCATGTTTTCTTGAGTATCCTCCTCCTTTGTTTGAAAACCAAATAAACACAGGCCCCCCAGAGAAGTCTTTGGCTAACTCAGAGAATAGTGAAGCTGTAAGAAAGTTAGTCCCTCCTGGAGCCCTGAAATAATTTCCATTGTCTCATTTATTTAAGCCTTCTCTGTCCACTCACTTGGGAGATTGCGGGCCTGATCAGCCTGTAGTAACTTAGTTTTATTTCACCTGGTTTTTGATTTAATTTCTGCTCACAGTTACAGAGGATTCAGTCTATAGCAGGCTGAATAGTAGTTCATGGTGGCAGGAAGCAGAGCAGGGGAACAGCATCTGGTGAGGACAGGCCAGGGACCTGATAGGATCACCTAGTTACGAGCTCAGTACCCCCCCAAACACATCCAGGGTGAGCTTTACTAATGCTTTGGGTGTTTCTCATTCCACTCAGTTGCCATATCAAGATTAATTATCAGAACTGGGTAGAAATTATGTAGTCTTGGCCTAAAACTAAGCCAAAGAAGTCAGAAGATGGCAAATTTGGAAACCTTGTGAACCTTTTCTTTTTGTTTTCTTTTAGTTTTCACTTTCAGCTCTAAAGTAATGTACCTTCTTATAGAGAAGGGCTCTTTTCAGCATCCTGGGTGCTCGTCTATCCTTTCCTTCCCTTTCCTTTTTTCCTAGCTGGAGGTAGCTTTACCACTTAGCATTATACAACTTACTGAGAGTAAATTCACCAGGAGCTATTTTTACTGTTTGTACAGTGGAGAATAATGCTTTCCACAAACATTTTGATTTAAATATTTCCCATCTTCTGCCTTGTTTCTATGTTGTCAGTTCTGACATATGTTTCATCTTGTAGCTGCTGTGAAACCTCTTCGAGAAGGTCGTATCTGACATCCAAATTGGACTCAATACCCTGCCCTGTTCACTGCAGCTTGCAATGCCTTTCTCCAAAGTTTTTAGCAAGATAAACTGCCAACATCAAGCCTTAAATTCATATGACCAGAAAAAAACAAACAAAAACTTCTAAAGATTGCCTTACTGCTCAAAAGAATTTTCAGTTTAGTGTATATCACTTAGTAATCATCCTCTGTAACTATGTGAAGCTGTTTTATTATAAATCTTAGAACCGTGGCTTTGTCCTCTGATGGGAACCCTTCTTAGCACAGAGTTACCTCTGCTATAATTTACCAAAAGCAATCCGTAACTTCATTTATTGTAATTCCCTGAGATCTGTACAGGATCTTCAGTCTTAATTCTTTCCGGTATTAACTTTTTCCGGCTTGTTTACACGATAGTCAAGTCACCCTTTTGGCATTGTGTGTTAACCTGCGAATGCCAGGTCCTTGAACTTACACTTCCCTGCCCCCCCCACCTCCTCCATCTCATAGGAGTCAGCAAGCTGGGACTCCGGAAATCCTCATAAGCAGCTGTACTCACTCCCCAGGCGAACTTGGGGCCTCCCCTGCTTCAACTCTGTGGTCTACCTGTTTCTATCCCGCTTCCCCCTTCTGGTTCCCACTTCAAAGGAAAATCCAGGCTGTGAGCCTAAAGGGTTCCAGCGTCTCCTGCCTGTCCAAGAACCATCTGCAAAAGTTCAGGAGAACACCTTCTCATCTGCTTTACTGCCCCAGGCTCTTCCCACTGGTGATAACTAGTGAAAACAGGCTCAGTTATTTCCCACGCCACGCAAGCAAGCAGTCCCACCACTTTCCCCCGTGGCTCGTTCAACCTCGCTCTGTGTATTTCCTCCTTTGCTTATACCCAGAGATGTGAGCTTGTTCACTACCATCTTCCTTTCTACTCCATGAACACTCGTCTTGGTCCTGAATATTTTCAATACTTTTTAAATGTTCTGCTGAAAATCAAACCTGAACTCATTGTATCCAAGGTATTTTCCTACCTCTATCATATTCCTACTAGAGTGTGTATAGTGTTTTTAAACCAGCTGGCAACTTACTCCTTTTGAAAGACAATGTTTGATCCTAGTCCTCTACATTGGGTAAAACCTGTTCCATTAACAAAGACTCACACTTGCAGGTGAGTGGTTCGATAAAGCTTCAATATGGAATCACCCTTTAAACTACCCCACAACTCACAACATAGTAACTTCCAGCATTCTGACAATCATTCACCATCTCCTTTCTGGACAACACACCCTATATTTACCTACATTGTAGCCACCATAACCTGCAATTATTTTTCTTTAGTTTAGAATTTCACTTTATAATTTGGTGTTTATTCTTCTTGTGAACTTTCATAGTCTGTGATGTGTCTAATATACACTCATAAGTCTCATGTCAGAGTAATCTGTAGTATTTCATAGTTGCTTGCCTGTTTCTTAATGAGAAAATACAATTTCTTTATTCTTTCTGCAGAGGGTAACACCTAGGCTGTTTCTACTACTCAGAGCATTCTTTATTTTGGATTTGTGGATATGCACACATATTTTCAGAGGTAAAATTCCTGAGTTATAAGCTTCATCTAATTTAGCTTTTGAAGATAGTTAAGACTTTTCAAAAGGGCTTGAGATCATATTTCTTTCCTCCACAGTATGTGGAGATTCTTTTTGCTACATACCTTCACCTAGACTGAGCAGTTCCAGATCTATAAATGATGTATATTCTGGTGCTCATTTCATTGTGGGTTAGCAGTTTATTTCCCCGGTGACAAAAGATATTAGGTATGTTTCTCTATGTATGTTGGCAATTTGAAAATCACCTTTATTGAGTAGTTTTGCAAGCTGTTTTTTCCTTGTTCACTTGTGTAAGTGTTGTAATTCTGAGTATACCCCCCGTTCGCATGCACATTGTTACTGCTTGGGTTTTTCCTCCATTCTCTCTGAATAATCCCCAAAGGCATGAATAATCCATGACTCACTTTTAAATCCCACTTGAACACGTGTAGGTAAAGCCATCTGCAAAGCTGACTGCACCAGAAAGCAGAAGAGCTGACCCAGTCAGTAAAAGGAGATGATTAGTGCCAAATAATAGGGAGTTCTACTAATACTATCCTCCAAAGTGGACCTATACTATTTATCAAGCCTTCGAGATATAGGAAAAAAACATGGACAGCTAAGAGGACTCTATGGGAAGGCTCCCAAGTCAGGCTGTGTCCTGCAAAGCTGCCCCATCCTGCTCTGACACTGGCGCCGGTGTTGTTCACACATCTTCTCTCCCAGTGCTACAGGAAAGTCAGCTGCAGATGGGCACGGGGCATCTTTGAAGGAACTCATGCATGTCCAACTTTGAGGTCAGACTCTTTTCCCAGAACATCTTTAAAAATAATTAGAAATTTTCTATTCACACATTAGTAAAAATGAAGGTTTGGGTAATATTTCAGATTTGCTTTCTCAGGAATAAGATCTGGCTCAACTTCTGTAAGAAAATTCACGAGGATTTTTTTAAGAACATCAAAATAAGGTCTTATTTTTAATTTCAATTGAAATACTTCTGAGCTTTTAGCCTCCTTCACATTTTTCATTAAATAGGATTATTACCAAATTGTTAAACGTTAAAGCACACAGAGATATTCAATTCATAATTCTACCTCTTTTCAGTATAATGAATTAAAAATAAGTTGTGAAGTCCAGATTGCAAAATATCACAAAATGCTCTTTATTACTAGCTATTCAAGCTTGAGAAACTCACATAAGTTTAACCTCAATTTATCCTTCTGAAAAATAATATAAGGCACAGAATGCAGACCAGAAATGTGTGGAGAAAGTTGTGTAAACTTAAGAATGGCACTACCATTGTGCTTGTCAGTTGGCAATGGTCAGAGTTCCAGTCAGAGTTTTCCAATTTAATATTCATTTTATGCATTTCAACGAGAAACAATTATCACAAACATTCACTGAGTTTACCCCAGCAATAAGTCCAGCTTTGAAATCTTGGACTCATTTGGCCTTCTTTCAGTGCTATTCATTCAAAGGCAAGCCCATATTGACCGCGATAATTTAAAAATAATTTTATTATTTTTTTTAACATTTTCGATTTCTCAGTTCTTTAAGGCCTAGGCTTCAATTCTAAATTAGGTTGTGATTCAAAAAGAAGTAAACCATAAAGCGTGACTAGACTACGCACAGTCCTCCTTTGTGAAATAAATTAGGGCTCTTCTAAAAGATTAGCGTAATGTGGTCTAGTTTTTCTTTCTGTTTTTGACTATCTGAGAAGCAGCAACCTCTTCCAGACAGAATGTCCCAGCAGCTCCCCTCCTGGGAGAGGATAACAGTCTCATCAGACAAGGTGACCAATCCTGACCTCCATCTTGGTTTTTCCAGTCTCCAAAACTGTGAAAAATTAATTTCTCCTCTCCATAAATTACTTAGCCTTACTATTCTGTTACAGTAGCAAAAATAAGCCAAGACAGCATGCATTTGATACTTTCATTCTACACTAGCCTAGACTTTCAGTTTCCATGATTTCTGTAGCAACTGCAGTTCACTTCTCTATGTTCACTAATGTCTCAGCAGTGCGTCTCCAGCACGCCCTTAAGTCAGTTGTGCTGACAGTCCATGCTATCTGCAACTGTTGTCTTCTTCTGAGTATAAATAGAAGAGGGCAATAGTAGATCCCACAGTAGATGGCACCAGTGTTGGTGCAGAACATAAGCACCACTGTTGGCAGAGCCAGCAATATCAAGACCTACGCTTCTGACATCTGGTGAGAGCTTTCTATCCGGCCAAGGGCATTGTGTCTTAACTGTTAAAGAAACTGCTAAGATGCACTCAAGCTGCTGTATCCTGTAATAATTAAACCTGTGTGGTTTACTTATTATTTAATCACAACGTAATTTAGAAGTGAAGTATAGGCCCTAACAAACCGAAAAATGGAAAATGTTTAAAAAATAGAGAAAGGTAATGTCTCAGGGTTATTTATACTTTGTAATATTCAATCTACTATCCTTGAAATAAACTGGAAGAATTAAGTGCTGCCCTCCCTGCTACCCAGGGAGCTTCACAAACTTGCTTTAGACATTATCTAGACCAAGCCAACAAATCACACCCGTGTGCCCTACCATGCCTGACCACACAGATATCCCTCACTTGACAACCTACCTGTTTAACAACTATTGAGACCTATGATCAAGGTGTACCGTTGAGGCTTAATGATGAACCCCTCACACTTACAATCTGTCTTTTTTGTACAGTTCATACATCTTGTTGATAGAGTGTAAATGTCTTTTTTGTACAGTACAACTGTTCATACAGTACTGTAAGTTTTGCTAACTGTACCATACGCTACAGTACTGTGGTTTTATGTTCTATCATACACTGTAGTACTACATGTCAGAGTTATTCAAATAAAAGCAAAGTCATCCAGTAGGAGTTTCCTTTACCATTTCTTTGTTCCGAATATTGTGACAGATACACTATAGGACCAATTCATTTCACAATATAGTCACAGGAACTTCACTACATCATTAAACAAAGAGTGTCTGCAATAGTAGGTGGGGTCAGTTTTAACTTGGATCTATGGTTTTTAAATTTATCATAATTTCCTTATTTGTATTTCCCTGGTGAGTAGATGTTCCTGAAAGTCACAGTGTCAGATTCTGTCCATTATTCTTTCACAGCTCAGAAACAGCAGCTAAAGCTCATCAGTGTTCCTCCTCCACAGCTGATTATATGAGTGAATTGTCAAGAACTCCACCTTTCCACTGGAGCCGCTGTACAGGCTGAGCCATCAGCATTCATTATACTGGTAGAGTTCTCTAAGGAACAGAGGATGTAGGGATATTTTCTCAATGGTCCATGAAGGACAGCAGGAGACCTTCATTTTCAATATTATTATTAACTAACAAAAGAGTCCAGTCTCAGGAAGGTACTAAATATTGTTAAACCATTTGAGGCATCAAAAGGAAAAACTAATTTTGATCAACAGGGAAGCAGGACAGAGAGTGTTACAAAGAGCAGAGACTTGGTGAACATTTCTAAAACTTCAGGGTGAGCTGACAATTACAAAATGATCTTATGTAATGCTGTCTCTGCCAATGAAGCACAATTACATTATTTGTAAAATAATCATAGTTTTAAATTTATTGTAAATGATTCCAGTGATAAAATTAAAGTATCTAGTACAGTGGCTGCACTATGAAAGATAATCAACAAATAGCATTGTCAAAATGCTGTTGGCTGTCTATCCATTACTCTCTTTTCATTAAAATATCATCCCTTAAAATTGTCTATACTTGACTGGACATAAGGTCTGTAGTAGCACTTTGGCAAACTGAGACCAGAGGGTTGCGTGTTTAAATCCATCCTGGGCCAGTTAGTGAGAACATGTCTCAAAAAAAATAGAAAAAAAGCTGCTTTCAGTACCAAAAGAAAAAAAGATGAAAACAAAGAAAGAAAGAAGAAAAGGCAGAGAGGGAGGGACAGAAAGTGTGAGAGCTTCAGAAGCTTCAGAAGCGTCATCCGTGGAGTACACCAGAAAGTCGATTTTACATGGGTATAATTTTTAATTGAAATGGAGTGGACAAAATTGTATTGGTGGTTTATTCTCAAATAAATTCAATAATTAGCTACTTTATTCCTTAGAAACATGGTTTAATTACGAGATTCTATAGAACATGTTTTTAAAAACTGTCAATCTGTCGCGTTACGCATTCTCAGTGGTTTCTGTTTTCTCTGTCAATAGTCATTTGCTCTAACTCGTGACTTTCATTATCGAAAATCACACCCTAACCATACATGGCTATTAACAATTCTTTTTAAAAATGATTATCAATTGCCAGGTGAAACAAATCCGTTTTCTTTTTCTTTAAACGGTGCTACTTACAGAGTAATTATTATGTGCACTTTCCTGGGGAGGAATTGCAGGGGTGCACAGGGAGACAGCACACAGCTGACAAGGACCAGGGTAACGTCTCTGAGAGAAGAGTCTACCAATCCTAAATCAAAGAGACTTGCTAAAGATCATGAGATAATCCGAAGCTAAGACCTAGTTCTTTCAGTAACTCACGGTTATAACTGTGAAACACAAGTGAGTCCCTCCTTTGGTTTGGGGCGATTATTATCTGTCTTTGTGCGTTACAGCTATTTTGTCTTTATGTTAAAGTTAGCTCACATTAGGGCTGGAGGGTTATGACCATGCAGAAGCGAGGAGCTACTTGTGGAATATGAATAGGGAATTACTGAATAAATTTGAGCGTCAGTGCGAGGTATGGAGGGAGAGAAGGAGAGTCAGGAAGGAAGAAGCGCTAATGGACGACGGCTCGCTTGAAGTAACGCACGCCCCCTACCGACAGCACACAAACCTCGCAGCCAGGAGATGCGACGCTGGAGCTAGACGAGCAAAGAGGGCTCTCACAGGGTGGCAGGAATCGTCCGGGTACCCGATGTTGCTAGCACTTCTGGGAGTGCCTCAGTGTTCACAGCAGACTTAATGAGTTTAAAGGCATAAAAGTTATGGTGACAGAGAACGTTCATGGATAGTATCCGTAGGCGACAGAGGACAGCGGTCAGGATCACTGGTGAACACGGGAGAGGAGGCACGAGGGGGTGAGAGGAAGGTAAAAGGCTGCGCAAGTGCAAACTGCGGGGCTTTCGGCGTCATCTCGAGTGACCTGGGGTGACGGGGAACGGGTCATGATTCAGAGGTTTTACAAGGAGCATTAAGGAAATGACTGACTCAGAAAGATACCTTGTTGCTACCTGGTGGAGGAATGACTTGAAACAATAAGAAAAGTGGGACACAGGAGAAATAGCACAATTTCCCAGTCAGCACCTTCCGACATTTAAACAGGTCTTTGGACTGGGATAGGGCTCAGTGCTAGAGCACTGATCTCGCATCGTGGGTTCGAGCCTCAGTCCCACGGCTTCAGTGTGAAGTACCAACCAGACCCACACAGTTTTCTAAGTATATTTATAAAAAGGCCTTTAAGTGCCACTGGTTTTTGCAGAGAACCTGTAATATTAGTACAGTGAGATGGATCACATCACCCACAGAGCTTCCTGTTTGCTACACACTCAGTTCTCAGGCAAAGTGACTTATTTCAAGGCCACAACAATGACACAGGGAAGGTCTCTCATTCTTTTTCATCTACTGATGAGGGTGCAAGTGAGAGGAAGATTAGCTGTCCTCTGGTGCTCCGCTCCAGGAAGGAGCGTACCTGGGATTCAAGTCAAGGGTGATGTGGCTCCAGGGATTGTTCAAACACATCCATCTCTTGGTCACACTCAGCAACACAGATGCAGGGAGTCTTCTTACCTCTCTAGATGTAGCACTGCTGTGCTATCTATGCCTCTGCTATCTGCTTTACTAACAGCTGCAGAGGAAAGAGTCTGTGTCCCATTTCTATATTGTCTTTATTGACTTTTAAGACCTTCAGACTGAGCTTAATACTGAAATGAGCCTTAAGTAACACCTTCCTTCTGCTCTCTCTGACTTGCTCTCACTGTAGCTCTCTGATATCATTCAAGATAATTGATTCAATTTATTGGAACCAAAGAGCAAAAGAATATTACACATGATGGAAACTGCTCAAGATCTGATATTCTTTCACTTTAGAGAACTGTTATCTTCTTTTCAACTAAAAAACCTAGTCAAGAGATTTTGACCTCGAAGGTTTGGTTCCCTGTTTGCCATAAAAGGTTTATTTTGCACATGATCATTGCCTGAAACACTGTATTTCAGGGATACCCTATGAGGTAGAAAGGAGCAAAACTATTTTAAAAATCTGTAATTCTTGCCTTTGAGCCTGAAAAAATGTATTTAGGACGCTCTCGGCTTCTTTCTCTGAGCAGGCAAGTAAGTTGTCAGGAAAACTCTGTGACAGGAGTCAGTCATGGAAAAAGCTTTGATAATAAAGTGTGTCAGGGATGCTATGCTCTCACAGCCGGTGGAGCTCTTCTCCAAGGCGATTAGATTGAACGCAGATACCTCACAGATGTAGAGAAAACATTCCTCAAATTCATCTGGAACCAGAAGAGACCCAAAAGAGCAAAAGCAATTCTGGGCCACAAGGACAAGTCAGGTGGAACCACAATCCCTGACCTGAAATTATACTGCAAAGCTACTGTAATAAAATCAACCTGGTACTGGCTAAGAAACAGACCTGAGGATCAATGGAACAGACTGGAAGATGCATCCACAACCACAAACACACTCAGCCATCTAATATTTGACAAAGGGGCCAAACAAGCTCACTGGAAGAAAGAGCCTTTTTAATAAATGGTGCTGGAGAAATTGGTTTACCTCTTCTGAAGACTGAAAATAGACCCAAGTCTATCACTATGCACTGAAATCAAGTCAAAATGGATCACAGATCACAATATTAAAACAGAAACACTAAACCTATTGGAAGAGAAAGTAGGTAAAAATCTTGAATACATAGGAGTAGGCAGAGAGTTCATGAACAAAAATCAAACTGCAAGGGAAACACTTCAAAGAATCAATAGCTGGGACCTCATCCTACTGAAAAGTTTTTGCCCATCTAAAGAAATCACCAGCAGAGTAAAAAGAAAACCCACAGATTGGGAAAAAATCCTAACTGGCTGTCCCTCGGACAAAGGCCTTCTATCTAAAACATACAAAGAATTAAAAAACATGGACCTGTCCAAATTCAAAGACCCAATCCAGAAATGGGCATCTGAGATGAATACACACTTCTCAGATAAAGAAATACAAATGGCAAATAAATATATGAGAAAATGTTCTACATCTTTGGTCATTCAAGAAATGCAAATAAAAACATTGAAATTTCATCTCACCCCACTAAGATTGGCCTGCATCAAGAAATCATCCAATAACAAATGCTGGTGAGGGTGTGGAGAAATAGGAACTCTTCTGCACTGCTGGTGGGAATGCAGACTGGTGAAACCACTGTGGAAATTGGTTTGGAGATTCCTCAGCAAACTAGGTCTAGAGGTCCCATTCAACCCAGCTATTCCCCTTCTGGGTATTTTCCCAGAAGATCTGAAAACATCATATCACCGTGATATATGTGTACCCATGTTTATAGCAGCACAATTTGTAATAGCTAAATCGTGGAAGCTACTCAAACGTCCATCCGCAGAGGACTGGATAAAAAAACTGTGGCAGAGGGATCCGGGGAAGATGGCGACCAGGTGAGCAGCAAGGGAGCGAACCTCCTTAATAAACACCACCAGCTCGAGACAGACTTGGCGAGCATGAATGGCGGGACCTCGGCTGGGAAGTTTAAACTGGGCGTATTTCTCTGAGATGCCGGGGGAGATGTGGTAGGGCAGACCAGGCTGCCGGGGCGAGACGTGGGAAAGCCCCAGACGCTGGGAGCCAGGGACGATCCGCGCAGGGAAGAAGCTTGGCTCGGTCCAAGCGCCGTGGGAGCGCAGCCGGCTTGGTCCCTCCCGCCTCCCGAGCCGGTGCAGCCCCCCGGCGACTCCCGACAGAGATCGGCTTGCTAGCGGCGGAGACGCCCGGCAATCCCACGTTTCGCGCGTCGGGCGGGCCGCGCGGAGGGCCCCAAGCGCCGGGAGCGGAGAGAAAGATTTACTGGGTCCTGACGCCCTGAGAGCACGGATGGCTCGATCCCTCCCGCCTCCCGAGCCGGCGCAGCCCCCCGGCGACTCCCGACAGAGATCGGCTTGTTAGCGGCGGAGACGCCCGGCAATCCCACGTTTCGCGCGTGTCGGGCAGGCCGCGAGGAGGGCTCCAAACGCCGGGAGCGGAGAGAAAGATTTGCTGGGTCCTAGCGCCCCGAGAATACACACAGCTCAATCCCTCCCGCCTCCGGAGCCGGCGCAGCTCTCCGGCGACTCCCGACAGAGATCGGCTCTCTGGCGGCGGCAACGCCCAGAGGTCTCACGTTTCGTGCGCATCGGGCGGGCCGCGCAGAAAGCCCCAAAGGATAGACTGGCACCTTGGAACCTTCATGCCTGCAGAGACTCCAATAACTGGTGAGATATCGGCACTCGCGACCAGATCACCGAGTGGGGGAGGAGATCCATCCCTATACCTGCAGGGAACCCTGGGAGGGTGGGGGAGCAGTCTTACACACCTCACCCAGGTCACTAGGTAGGGAGTATCTAACCAATATCTGTACAGCCTTTTAAACGGAACTCTCAGCAGAAAGCTTAAGGGA
>PVLD010009965.1:0-73650 GCA_004027595.1 Dinomys branickii | reverse complement strand
CCTTCCCCCCTCACAAAACCCGTTGGGGCGCCTAAGTAGGTCTTCCCACCCGGGAGATCCCGCAGTCCTTGAAGCTGCTTTGATGTCTCTCGCTGGGCTGAGCTTCTTCCCGATTCAGGAAAAACTGGTTAGAGCGCGCACTTAACTCACCCTGTGATCGTGCAGACAGGAGTGCCGTTCAGATGTTTTTCCCTGGATGATTTTCCCCGACTCAGAAATCCCGCCGGCGGGTCACTGTTGCTCCAGTTCGCGCAGCGCTGGCTGCGGGGTGGGGTTCTGAGCGGGATCTCAGAGTGCTGCCTGGTTTGGTGCAGTTTGTCCCAGTAGCACGTTCTCTGTCGGGTTCAGGAGCTGAAGCCGTTCTTCCCTCCACACTCGCTCTCTCGGCTGGTCATCTTCTTCCCGGAAGTCCTTATTTCTGTCTTCATATTGTTATATTTCATTGTTTGGGTGGTAATCCTCTGGGAGGTTCTCTCTCTGCTGCCTACCCGGTCACCCACTTGTTATTATCTTTAATTGCTTGATCAATCTTGCATTCTTATGTCTGGTAATCTGAGCAACTTTGTTGAAGATAACAATATGTAATATAACAGCCATTGTTAATTCCTATCATCTTGTTTTGAAATCCTGTATTGTTTATATTGTTTTGTTTTTGCTTTCATTGTTGTTATGTTATTTTTTCTCTTTATAAAATTATTAATCAACAAAATACAAATTGAAGGCACTACAAACCTATCAGAATAGCTAAATATTGTACAGACTAAAACCACCAACTTTTGGCAAGAATATGGAGATTCAGGAACTCTCATAAACTGCTTGTAGAGATAAGTATAAATTGGAAAAGGTTCGGCCTCTTGTCATAAAGTTAAAGAATGTGTTCTCTTTAATGCAACAATTTAATTTCTAGATTATGCATGAGAAATGTGCTCATGTGTATCAGCAGGCATGTATAAGAATATTCATTGCCCAAAACTCCAAACAATCAAATGTTCATTTGGCTAGTGATATATTTATACAATATAAAACAATACAACAATGAGATTAAATAAACAATTGTGTATATATGATGAATCTCATAAACTGTGTAATTCCATTTATATAAGCTTTACAGACAAGCAGAAAACTTCACTAAAAGTAGATTTTGGTAGTAGAATCATAAAAAGAAAAAGGAAGTGTGCGGGGCTGCCCTTAGGAGAGAGGAGGTTGCAGTTGGGGAGGGGCATGTGGGGGGTGTTTCTTCAGCTTTATCAGTTTTCTGCTTCTTGTCTGGATCGATAGTTACACAGGGGCCCTACTGCAGCAGTTCACGAAACTGCACTTTTGTGTTTCTATGTGATTTTCTAATATTTTCTCCGGAAAATTTCCTCTGAGTTTTTAAACTAAGTTTTGAAAGATTTTTAGGAATTTTTAGTGTAAGGATGTCCTCATTTTAAAGGTCTTCTGAAAACCGAAGTACAAAAGAGGCTACAATGATTAAGAAAATCAGCTGAATATGTATCTGTGCAGGGAAACTATCAACCTCCCTCACTCAGAAAATCCACCCCTCCCAAAGGCTGGCAGTCCTAATGCTCTATTTCACAATGCTACCATATCTTTGCTTTGCAATAATTTATGCTTCATTCACTCAAAATGAGCTTTCTTCTTTCTCTCTCCCCCTCTTTTCATTTTCTTTTCTTTTTTCTTTTCTCTTCTTTCTGTGGTACTGGGGATTAAATCCAGGGCTTTTTGCATGCTGGGCAGACAGTCTATCACTGAATTACATCCTCACCCTGAGGTGTTTAAATTTTAAACAACAAAACTGCAAATCATAAAAAGAACATATTCTAAGGTAAGAAAACATCCCACTGAATCTAGTAGTATTACTTGAGGGTTTAAGATATAATTCTTAAAGCTCATTTTATTTTATTCATTTGATATTAGCTATTTCTAAAACAAAATGCCAAAAGCAAAGCTTTCGCCACTGACTTTTTAATCACCATTAAGTAGACAGCAAGTAAAGAAAAATAATATAATATTACATACTATTAGAATAAATCATCCTTGGCCAGAACAATCTGTTCTCTCAGGAAACACTTGGTAATGTCTGGAGACATTTTTGGTTGCCCCAAAAGGGTGTGGGCGTGGTAGTAACGGTATCTAGTTGGTCAAGGCCAAAAGTGCTGTTAAACTTCCTATAATGCATAGGAAAGCTACTTAAAAAGTTATTCAGTGACACTTATTAAAGCACATTGAGGAAGGCTGTATTGAAGACCATTGTTCTAATTCTAGGGACCACTACAACTTGTAGTGGGACAGAAGAGGGAGAGGTAGGTTCGACTGTAAATGGGGCATGAACAAGTGGGAATTTATGGCTAAGATGCAGGATAGGGGTCAATGGATGGAAAGTTACTAAGAAGAATTATCAAGAGTAAAGAAGAGGGGGCTGGGGATATAGCTCAGTGGAATAAGTGCCTGCCTGGCAAGCACAAGGTCCTGAGTTCGATCCCCAGTTCTGGGGGAAAAAAAAAAATTTGGGCTGGGGATATAGCTCAGTGGAATAAGTGCCTGCCTAGCAAGCGCAAGGTCCTGAGTTCGATCCCCAGTACCACCACCAAAAAAAAAAAAAGAGTAAAGGAGAGCCGGGCATGGTGGCGCACGCCAGTAATCCCAGCACTCAGAAGGCTGAGGCAGGAGGATCTCTGCAGGTTCAAGGCCAGACTGGGCTACAAAGTGAGTTCAAAACCAGCCTGAGCTGCATAGCAAAACCCTGTCTCAAAAAAAGACAGAATAAATTAAAAAGTAAAAAAGAGTAAAGGGGATTCTGACTAAAACAAGCTAAAATGCAATGTGTTAACTGTACCCACAAGTGTATTCCCAAGATATTATGGATACAAAGCAAAGGAACCTGGTCCCTTCTCTTCTTCGTATATTATAGTTTTATTTAGCAGTATGTTTATCATCCTTAGATCTCCTGTTTTGGTTCAGCAGTAAGACAGGCTGACAAAGCATCTTTTTAATCATAAACAACACAAAAAGTTACGGGTATGAATGTATGTAGAAGAGCTCCAAAGTAGAACTGTGGCACTGGGAACAAGCAAAGAACAAGCTATGTACAAAATCCCCCTTGAAGCAGGAAATGGGTGGGGAGGTTGAGCCAGCCACCACCCTGTTACCATCAGGTGGTTCTCAAGTGCCTAGCTGGTGTCTAAAGAGGAGGACTAGGAGACTAAAGGACCTCGAGGGAAAAAAAGGCTTCAGTACCAGCAATGTATAGGTCGGACTGGGACCCGTGTGCTTTTACATTGCAGCTGTTTATTTCGTACTAGCAGTATGGAGTTGTGCACGTGTTCTGAAGGTAGAGCTACTTGAGATACAGGTGTTTACGAGCTAAACAAGAGCAGGACTGCCTCAGAACGTCCCGCGTTTTGAAAAGACAGATTAGAGCATTGAGAGGAATTCATAGGCTCGTGGAGGGAGACAGGAGAAGCCACTAACACCGAGTCCCACTGTGGGTGTCCCTCAGATACTCCTGCCAGCTCCGGTCCTCGAATACGGCGTTCCTGAGGCCTGGAGCACGACCCACCTTATCTCTGAGTTTCAGCTGAAGTAGTAGGAACCCTCTGCGCTCCTCTTCTGCCCCACTCCCGACTGTGAACACTCAACATGACGGTTAAGCAACGTGCTGTACTAGTCTGTCTCCTCGTTCAATCCTCCAACTTCTTGATACGGGAGAAAAAAAACTCCCAACCTGAACGATGTCTGGGATGAGCTCGTGTTCTCTAAAATGGAAGACGGAATTTTAGGAACAAGGGAAGTTAGGAGCAGAATATATTTATTGAGGGAAAGAAATCTTCTGTCCAAGAGAGGGACAGAAGGGGGCCGAGTGGGCTGCCCAAGACCCTGCCTTTTCTGGGGACTTTTTAGGGCAAAACCATGAGGTGAGGCTGGTCCAAGAATAGGGGGGAAAATGGGAAATTACAACATGGGCATGAGGTGGCACAAAACTGCGGTGAGCCAATAAGATTACAGGTGTACTTGCTCAGGTGAGTAACCTGAGATCAAATGGATGTGAATACAGAACAGGGAGGGGGTTGAGCTAGTGACTCTTCCTGGCCTTTTGCAGTTGGTCGCTACCTATTTAGAATATCGATCCCTTATGTTCACACCTAGGGAGGTATGTGGGTGCATTTGTTTAGTCTTTTGTCTTGAGGCGGGGCCCACAGCAAATGTCTCCTTTCACAAGGTGTCTTATCTCCCATTGGCTCCTTGAGGGCCCGGCCCTGTCTGACTGCCTATAATATTTCTATCTAACTCAGCGGCCTGTAACATTCTCACCTTCACATACACCTTAAACTGGGCGGCCCTGGTATGCCCGCTAGTCAAGGAATGGGCGCTCATCACCAGCACCTTTTAAAGAGCGCGCTGCAGGGTAGCAACTGAATTAGCAGGCTTATGATAATGCACGACATTGCCAGGCCCGATTCTCTATATCTTTTCTAATTGTTTTGTCATTTTTTATTCTCTTTAATAGTTTGATCAATTTTAGATTCTTACAATATGTAATATAACAAGCACTGTTAATTTCTATCACTTTGTTATGAAACCCTGTATCATTTTTATAGTTTTATTGTTTTGTTTTTGTCTATGTTGGTGTAGTTACTGTTTTTATTCTCTTTAAAATTAAATTAAAAACAGGAAAATAAAGCACCCAACAACTATTATTGGTATATTCCTGCTCACTCTCTCTTTTTTTTTTTTTTTTTGGTCTTTTTGAGACAGGGTCTTCTGTGCAGTTCAGCCTGGCCTTGAGCTCACTTTGTAGACCACGCTAGTCTCGAACTCCCCAACGATCCTACTGCCTCAGTCTCCCGAGTGCTAGGATTGCAGGCGTGGGCCACCACGCCCGGCCTCACTGTCTCATTTGGGGGGTTAAAAACCACGTCAAGTGTTCACCAAACCCCTATACTGACGTCTACAAAACCAGGGCACGCTTGCGCCCCGCGCGAGGATGGGACCGCACCACGGCGCCCATCCCGGCCGGCTCGCGCGCCGCCCGCCCTGGGGCTGGGACTCCCCGCCGCTGCCGCCCCAGGTGAAGCTCCTTTCCGAGGCTGGAACGAGGCTCCTAGTGCAGGCAGCGGCCGCGGCCGCCCCCAGAGCTGCTCCGCCAGGGTCGTCCGCTGGCTTGGGTGCGGAATGCGCGCCCCGCGCACCCAGGGAGGCGGCTCCCGCGGCCGCTCTAGGCCTCCGGAGGGGCTCCTCTCCATGGTTGGGGCGGGGCCTGGCCGTCCCGGGCCGGTGTAGCTTCTGGGAAAAATCTCTGCGCCTCGGCCAGCTTTTGATAAATAGCTGACCCTTCTTCTGTGGCGTGGCAAAAAAGGAAATGCACGACCACTTCTGAGTTTGTGCAGTTTTCTTTCCAGGCGATTTCTTGAGTCTCTTCAGGGAGGCGGCACCCCCTGCGAGCCCCTCACCTCGGATTCCTAAGCTTGGGGGGCGCGGGGCGGCCTCGGGCTCGCTCCTTTCTCCTCGAGGACCTCACAGGCTCGCAGGATGGCCAGCCCAGCTGATTCATTCAGAAACGTACAGCCCCGCGGTGTCGAAGAAGGAGGGGACCGCAGCATTGGTGCTAAAGCATTAAAGACAAACCGAGTCCGTAGGGCTGGAAGTGCTGAGAGTGCACAGCACAGCGCATTAGCCGAGTTTCTCTGTGTGGGGTACCGGGAAACGGCAAGGGAAAATAATTGATACACGTATTTCTGAATTACTACCATCCACTGAAAAAGAAACTTTAAGCCGGGCGTGGGGGCGCACACCTGCAATCTTAGCACTCGGGAGGCTGAGGCAGGAGGATCGTTGGGAGTTCGAGACCAGCGTGGGCTACAAAGTGAGCTCAAGGCCATCCTGAGCTGCACAGCAAGACCCTGTCTCAAAAAGACCAAAAAAACAGAAAGGAATTTTAATGACAGGGTTCATTGAGGTAATTCTTAAATGTTCTGCAATTAGACGTTTCTGCATTATAAAGGCAATTTGGAGGATGATAGCGAGATAGTGAAGCATGACTCGTCCATACGCTTATTCAGAAGTCTTCTGACAGTTCCTCCGGTCTTTAAAAAGAAGCCTAATTTCTCTTATTTTCATATGAGCACTTTCATAGACACCGCACCAAAATCAGATGTTTCCCTGTGTTTAGGCAGATACAAGTAGAGACATTCTTCCATGGATCAGCAAAGAGGCATGGGTGATTTAACTAAACAAAACAAAAAGAAAAATGGAGTTCTTGGGCCTGGCTAGTTAAGAACCCAGGGAATTCAGTTTCAGTTGGAAAGTCTTACAGCTATTTCAGAATGCTTCCTAATGAGCTTATTATGTTACCCATTTTAGGAATCGGCCTTGACAATCTTTTATTCGTATCAGCTCTCTCTAATAACGTCCTCATTTTATTGCTGTGTGCGTAATGATGTGCTTTAGTATGTCCAAGAGAGTTTTTGATGTCGGAATAGGCAAGGACTCAAGTTTCACTCTAGCAGCTTAAAAGAGCGATAATGAGGTGCTCTCTTTTTACATCTATGCTCCCCTTCCAGGCGGATAATTTCATTTAAAAGTTGATATTGTTCTTTTTAGATTTTCTGTTCAATAATGAAATGCAAAGCAATGGTTGCTCCCCTAAGAATAACTTTTAAATTTTCTGAGAGCTATAAGGACTTTGCAGCAAACTCCAAAGCTCAGTTGGGAACTGTAACACAATACGCTTGAAAACCAGCTGCAAAGGGGTGTTCCAAATTAAACTCTGTAGATGAGGATCTATAGTCTGGCACTAAGTCACTTGGATGGCACTAAAATTGCGGGGAAATGTGAAGAACTAGTTGCCCGAAACTTGTGTTAGTGACCTCAAACCTAGCTCAACGCTGTAGCAAGATTTATTTAGACCACGAAGACAAAAAGAAAAAATGTGTTTGGGAATGAGAAACTCAAGAAGAATAAAATATTAAAAATATTGATAATAATAGTGTCTTGGTTACTTTTCTCTCGTTGAGACAAAATACCCTACACCCAAAATGAAGGAAGGAAAGGTTTGTTTACCTCACAGTTGTGGAGGTTTCAGTCCGTACTGGCTGGCTCCAAGGCACAGTGGCATGTGGCAGAGGGCAGCAGTTCCTGGCGGCGGGACGCTGCAAAAGCAGCGAGAGCAAAGGGAGCAGCAGGAGCTGGATGAGCAGCTTCTTTCCCTCCCTTACACTGTATACAAACCACCCGCCCCAGGGCAGGTGTAGCCCTCATGTCCGTAATCCCAGCACTGGACCATGGATAGATCATAACTCTAGAAGCCAGTCCCATGACTGCAGGAGGCTTTGGGGCGACACCCAGACAGAGACCATAACAAATAATAAATAACATTTATGGAATATATATATTATATGCCAGACCCCAGGATAGACACTTTTCATGAGTTTTGTCATTTAGCCCTCACAATGACCTTGTGAAGTTGGTGCCGTTATTACCTTCTTCTTTACAAACGAGAGAATTAAGCCTTAAGTAATTTCCGCAAGGTTATATAGCTGGGAAGTTGTGGGACAAGTTCTCAGACTCGGATTTGCCTGACATTTGGAGCTATAAAGAGGCTTTTATATCAGTTCTGTTATTCCTTAATCGACTGGATCTCTCCCTGCCATTCGGTCGTTTTGCTAGATGATGTCATTCTTCCTTCCTTCAAAACCCCTCCACTATGAGAAAGGAAAGACATGACAGGGAAAAAAGGACACTAGAAGAGTAAACACGGAAACAGTTTCCATAAATCAGCAGGGGAGGAGGATGAAGGGGAAAGGAGGGGAATGGGGAGAAGAGAAGCAAGCCACGTCATGTACAGACACAAATTCCCTGTGGTGGATATTGTCATAATGTCTGTCTAAAATGTACCAGTGAAATAAACTTTTGTAAAAATCCCTCTTCCACTTGTGAATCAACAGACCTGCTTGTATTCAATCATTCTGATTCACACAGCAGTACCTACACTAAGAAGCCATGAGAGTATGAATTACCTGCTTCCTTTTTACATCTGTGAATTAGGATAATAGTAATGCTTATCTCACAGGGATTTTATAAGACTCAAATGAGACAATGTATATAAAAGCATTTGGTGCATATCTGAGCATGAAAGTGCTAGTATATATGAATTATTTTTATTAGGATTCAATAGTACATGTGATCACATTCTATAATGAGCATAAGAAGGAGAGCCCCAGCTGCTTGCTATTTGCTGTATGGAAAGGACATAAAACATTGATACGGCTTCCTTTGGACCTTATAGTTAGTTTCCTGAGGGTTCAGAGGAGGAGATGAATCAAAAGATTCTCAGTGACTGTATTCAAACCATAATGTGTATAAGACAAATAATTTCTGTGTATTTTATACCATTGATGATGGACTAAGAACTAATGAGTTTTTCCAAATTTGGACAGTGACTACCATCACTATAAGTTTAGGTGGCAAAAGTTTAGATTCACTCTACAAGGAAAAGGACCTATAAAGAATGCTTTGTTTTTTTCATGTCAAATCTTGCTGGTTAATGTTTCTGTTAGGTCCTTTTGACACAGGTAATAATAATAATAGTCATTATTACTGTGCTATGAGTTGACATCCACTAGATGAACATCCAGAAACATCTGCCAGAAAACAGATATATATGGATGTGATTGGTTATTTTATTTTATTTGCATTTTTAAAATTTTAAAGACAACAGAATGGAAACATGTCAACAACCAGACAGACATAAACCAGAATAACACAAAAACAATAAAGGAAATACAAAGTTATAGAGAAGATAGTAGGGAATTAACAACGGTTGCTGTATTGTATAATGTTATCTTCGCATTTGTTTCTCAGTTATACAAATAAAGGCATGTACAATTAATCAAACAATTTACTCCTCCCTCATCTCTGACATTCTCCCACCCAATCAGTCATCTTCCCTCTGATAATAACTGTACTTTTTGGTTTTATTCATTCCCTCAGGCTCTCACATTGGGAAGACACATGGCTGCTTCAAATTATGCTGCAACAAACATGGGTGCACACAAATTACTATGGCTCTAGGTGGAAAAGCACCCAACCTCAATGATGATACATAGACAGGGGCCCAGGCACACTATGATCAGCACCCCACCGACAAGCCCTTGAGGCCCTTGGGGGTCTGGTCAGGTCCATGGGGTCACCTCCATGTATTGCCATGCTCCATCCCAATGCAGCGCACCAGGGGGGTCTGGTTGAGTCCACAGGGTCGCCTCCACGTATCACCAGGCTCTGCTCCAATGCAGTGCACCCAGGGGCCCGGTCGAGCCCGTGGGATCATCCCTGAGCACCTCTAAGCTACGGCCCGATGTGGCAAGCCTGGGGTCTAGTCAAGTCTGTGGGGTTGCCCGAAAGCACCGCCAGACTCCACCCCATCACAGCATGCCCAGGGACCCAGTCGAATCCACAGAGTCACTCCCAAGCACTGCCAGGCTACGGCCCCAATGCGGTGCACCCAGAGGCCCAGTCCAGGTCCTCAGGATTTTCACGTAGCCTGCAGGGAACCCCTCTCCCCCCTCAGGATGCTGAGCTTCCTATCAAGGCCCCTGGAGTCCCCTCATAGGTCACCAGTGCCTCCCTGCAGGCCACCTATGACTCTTTGGCGGCTAACCCCACCCAGCTAGAGGACCGGGTCTGCACCCTACTTCCAGGTCTTCGCCTCCTCCCATGTCGTGTTCTTCAGTGCTGCTGTTCCCCGCCCCTTACACAGCTGGGCATTGGGTGCACTTAGGATACTGGGCACAAGTGGTGTGAGGTCTCCCCACCTGTCCTCACTGAGATAATCCAGGGTGTGTACTAAGTTTAGTTATTAGTTCTAGGAGACAATTGGAGGAGTTTCTCAGGTCTTCTGTGTAGAGTACGTTGTCATCTCTCAATCTCCTGGACTGTTGCTTTTTGTATAATTTGTTGCTGTGTGTTCATACAAGGTTCATATATGCAAGCAGTATGAAGTCCCTCTTGGTGCTCATATTAGTAGTTTGGAGTGAGTCCTGAAGCCCATGGACTCAGTCCGTTGCTGTTGGGAACACGTTGGGCGCGAGGGGCGCCAAGTCTCAAGGTGCTCACAGAGGGAGTTCAGGGTGGGAACTGGAGCCCGGCACCTCAGCTTGTGCTTCCTGCTTGGTGTTGGGGTGGGAAGGGCTGGGGCCATCTGTCCCACCTCCATCTGTGCCTCACTCTTACTGTTGTGCTCCAGTTCCCATTTGGTCATTGACTGAATCCCCAGGTATTGCTGTTGCCCTAGGCTCGCTGCTACTGCTCTCTACTGCTCTCTGCTGGTAGTTGCTCTCACAGGGGAGAGGTAGCAGCCACAGCCTCGGGGCAGGCACAGAGAGGGGTGTGGCAGGCTGTGTACTGGTTGCTTTGTTTCCACCTTGCCTCAGGGAGCTGATTAGAACAGGTTGCAGCAGAGTGGGCATGCTGCTTTAGTGGCTGTTGTACCTTTTCATTGTCAAGCTGGGTTAGACAACACCTCCCAACTGCTGCGGCTTCTTTACTGGGCTGCGCTTTCTCTGCTGCTGTTTTGGCCCAGTTCTCAGAATTCTGCTCTCCTCTGGCCGAGTCAGGAGGCTCCTGAAAGTGTGGGCTTCCAAAGCTGAAGCTGTGAATGTAGGAATGAGGGAGCAGGTCGAGGGTGTGTGTGGAACGATGACTCCCTCTTTCTCCTCCTCCTCTTCCTCTAACTGCACCAAGGCGGCCGCCCAAGCTTTTCCTTAGGGAGGGATCTTGTTTGCTCTTTCTGAGGGCTTCAATTCTCATTTCAAATCCTTCCTGGGACCAGAGGAAGAACCCTCCTGGGACCCTCTTCTCTCCTTCTTGTCTTTCTCATGTTGCTATATGCCAGTGTCTGGATGGCGATCCTCTGAGAGGATCTTTCTCTGCTGCTTACCTGGTCGCCATCTTCCTGGAAGTTGGTTAGTTTATTTTAAAAGGCAGTCACAAAAAGATTTCTTTAAATCCATTACTGGTAAGCTTTTGTAGGAATTTGAATTTTATTGCAAAGCAAGAGAGTCACTAAAATAACAATGAGGCTGGATGTGGTGGTGCACACCTGTAATCCCAGCACTTGAGAGGCTGAGGCAGGAGGATGATTGCAAGTTCAAGACCAGCCTGGGCTACAAAGTGAGCTCAAGGCCAGCCTGAACTGCATAGTGAGACCCTGTCTCAAAAAGACAAAATAGTAATAATAATAATAATAATAATAATAATAGTAACAATGAGTATTATTATCTTCATTTTATAGATGAGGCAATGGAAGTACACATATTACGTAACCTAAAATCACACACCTATGTAGTGAGCTGCAGTTTAACCCAAGCAAGTGGCTACAGAGCCAAAGCTGACTCTTAACATTCTTCCCAGAAAAGTATCCCTTGTTGCAGGTGCCTATATGATATAATTTTCCTATTTTATGTACAATTTTGAGTCACATACACTACCTAAATTTCAACTATAAATGCCATTATAACTTGCTCCAAACAATATCTCTAGTATATTTAATGAACAGAGATTGCAAAGAATATAACCTATAAGAAATCTTTTAGGAAAAAATTAATTGTAGATAGCTTCTACGTTTTGACATAGGAAACAACACACAGAATCCCTATATTATCTTGGCCTTGATTAGTAAGCCATAGCAGTCCTTCTGAAACTGCTTACAGTGGAAACCTACTGTAGCCATCAACACACATCCCTTCCCTAGGGAAGGGCTTTAGTCCTTCTTCAATTATGCGATTCCAGCAAAAGTTGTCATGTTTTTGCATGATTCTAACATCCTGTGGTTAGTGCATTGGTCTTACTATTTGACGGAGTCAATCAGAGTCCTTTCCTTGAATGGATAAGTTTTCTCCACTTTATCATATAGGTATGTGTGGTGAAACAGAAAATAACAAGTGAAAAGCATGGGATGAGCTGAAACTAGGGAAGAGAGAACCCTAGTGAGTTCGGGCTGCTACACAGACCTCAGCTCTGTTGCTTTTGCACCCCGATATCTCCCGCCAGCTCCTCGGTTGATGTTTCTTTGAACTAGCTGGCATCTTTTCAATTCTTTGTCCTGTTTGCTTAAGAGTATTTTGAGTTGGATTTCTGACCTTTTCCACTAGAAAAGTTCCCAACATGCATTTAAAAATCCATCACACTGAGCTAGGTGTGGAGGTGCACACCTGTAATCCCAGCACTTGGGAAGTTGGGGCAGAAGGATCACCGTGACTTTGAGGCCAGCCTGGGCTACATAGTGAATTCAAAATCAGCTTGTACTATATAGCAAGATCCTCAAGTGTAGATAGGACTTGGGGCTATGATTGGACCTCACTGCCATGATTATATTACTTTGTATGGCAAAGGATATGATTAAAGTCCCAAAGCAGTTGACTCTGAGTTAATCAAAAGGCAGATTATACTGGGTGCTCTTGATCTAATTAAATAAACTCTATAAAATTAGGCCTAGTGGTTAGAGACAGAGGAAGTTAAAATTCAATGCAAGAGAAAAACTTTCCTACTTGCTCTGCAAAAGGGGAAGAGCTCCGAGACTTCTGCAGCTGTAAGGGCCTGTCATTTGCCAACAACTTGAGCGAATGGGGAAGAAACCCAGAGCCTAAGATGAGATAGGAGACTCAGAAGACCCCTTGCGTCAGGCTTATGAGACCTACCAGAGGATGCCTGGCCTGATTTGCCTTACTTATGCCTTACCTGAACTCTTGCCTTTCCTGAACTTTTGACCTATAGAAACTATGAAAATAATAAATGGGTGTTGCTTTAAGCCACTAAGTTTGTGGTAATATGTCATGCAGCAATAGAAAGATAATATATTCAAGGAAGAAAAATTAGACAGGCTTTGTCAAAGAAAACTAATTATCTCCCATGAATATTGAAAAACAAAAAAGGCCCCATAAGTCCCAAGATAGTAAGTTTTATAGGCTCGATGGTGTCCTCCTAAATTCCTTTGCTGAAGCTCAGTATCTCAGATGTAATAATATTTGAAATTAGGGTCTTTGAAGAGGTAATTAAATTAAAATGAAGCTGTTAGGATGGGCACTAATCCAATGTGTCTTTTGTCCTTATAAAAGGGAAATTTGACACAAAGGGCCATTGACTGCGTGTGCACAGCAGAAAGATTTTGTAAGGACATAGAAAGAAGGTGGCCATCTGCAAGCCAAGGAAGAAACCACCCCTGCAACCCCTTAGTCTCAGACTTCTTGCCTCCAAAACTGTGAGAAAATAAAATTATGTCATTTAAGGCATCTAATTTGCTGTGCCATGTTATAGTAGCCCTGGCCAACTAGCACATATGCCAAGTACCGATTCATAGCCATAATGTCAGTTCAGGTATTTTTTGGGGGGATACTAAGGACTGAACCCAGGACCTTTTCATTCACCTATCTCCTCTGCTCCCCACTCTTTTTTTTTTTTTTTTTTTTTTTGTCTTTTTGAGACAGGGTCTCACTATGCAGTTCAGGCTGGCCTTGGGCTCACTTTGTAGCCCAGGTTGGCCTCCTACTTGTGACAATCCTCCTGCCTCAGCCTCCTGATGGACCACCATGCCCGGCCTTCCTCACCCTTTTAATTTTATCTTTTATTTTGAGGCAGAATCTTGTGAAGTCACTGAATTGCCCAGGCCAGGCTCAAACTTGCAATCTTTTTGCTTTAGCTTCTTAGAGTGCTGGAATTATAGGCATATGCCATAATGCCAACTAGCTCAGTAATATTTTTAATATAAAAGAAACACATTTTTAAAGACTAGAAACAAAACAAAGCAAAATATTAAAAAATAAAACAAAGAAATGAATGCAATAGATATTTAGAAGTATACTAAACATCAAAGACACAGCAGCATACTGCTTGCAGGAAGCAATGTTAGCCAGGCATGGTGGGGCACACCTGTAATTCCAGCACTCGGGAGGCTGAGGCAGTAGGATCATTGGAAGTTAAGACCAGCCTGGGCTACAAAGTGAGCTCAAGACCAGCCTGAACTGCATTGTGACACCCTGTCTCAAAAAGGCAGAAAAAAAAAAGACAGTGTCAAGGGAGCATAACATACGGAAGGAAACATGAGCTCTTCAAAGGCCTTATCTCCGACAGTCAGGCCCTAAACAATGCGAGTTAGGACTTCACCACAGGCATGGGGGGGACGACACAATCTAGTCCATAGTAGCACAATTGTTGGTTATTTGCATATTGTAATACCAAATTTTTATTCTTCCCAGGTAATACTATGGAGCTTTTTTCTAAAGATTGTTTAAGAAACATTATATTTTGATACTGTATAGTAGTCTCCAGGTCTCTTCACATTATTTAGAATTCTGAATTTTCAGTGTACCAAAAAAAAACTACATCTCATATTACTTTATTTTCTGCACAGAATTAGCATTGTCCAGAACTGTGTTATTAATTATCTCTTCCTTCCCTGAAATGGAAGGCTGGTTGCTGGTATATATTGGACATGTAATGAAGTGTACTTGGTGAATGAATACACACAATGCAATATAAATTTCCAAATGTTAATTTAAAAATTAAAATCCCAGAACCGGGCCTGGTGGTGCACGCCTGTAATCCCAGCACTGGGGAGGCTGCGGCAGGAGGATCGTTTCGAGTTCGAGGTCAGCCTGGGCTACAAAGTGAGCTCAAGGCCAGCCTGTACTGCATGGCGAGACCCTGTCTCAAATTAAATAAATAAATAAATAAATAAAGTAAAATAAAATCCCAATCCCTAGACGGGAATAGGCTGATCTGGGGACTTACAGCCACGGAGCGCTGTGGGAATTCGGCTTCGGGTTTCTTTCGTGTTTTCCTGAAAAAATTTTTTTAAATTTCTCAGCTAAAAAAGTGCAGTGAAGGTCGTCATCGGAACGGGAAAACGCTGGCCCTTTGGCTGGGAACTAGGGGGACCTTCTTTGCCTTTGCTTCCTCCATGTCCTCGCTTCGCTTTCCAGTTCCCTTCGGTTGTGCTCAGTTGGTCCACAGTAAGGCTACCGTTTTTGTAAATTATTTATGTTGCTTTGCCGGGACAATCCTCGATTTCTGGGCCTTTCTTGGGACACACACACACCCCGTGTGCCTTTTTCTTTTAGGTGTCTTGCTTTGCACAGAGGTCGCCGCGCTCGTCGGCCGGCCTGGCTGGGGACCCGAGCTCTCACATCGGCCCTACGCAGGCGCCTGTTGCCTCATCTCGCGCTTTGGAGACGTTTGTGCCTTGCGCCCACGCGCGAGCGCCACCATCTTGAAGTGCTTTGCTCCAAACAAGCTTCCCCAAGCCTGAGACAGAATAGGGCTTTTTCCGTGTTAGGGGGCTAAGTCCACTCTTGTGTGGCCGGGTCTCTGTGGCCCAGGGTCATCCAGAAGAACGTGAGCGCCCCAGGGAGTTGGGTGTAGCGCCTTAGCCCCTCCCTGCCACATGCAAAGCTGCTGGGCTGACCTTTGAGCTGGGGTTGTGCGGGGCTTAGGGACGAGGGCACGCTGTTAAGGGACACTACGCCCAGTTCCCACACCTGGAGGGCAGTGGGGTGGTAAGAGTGCAGGAGTCTCAGTGTCCACATGCGCCAGGCTGCCCTGAGGCTGAGTTTAAGAAAAACGGACTCTGAGCAGCCCGGGAAGGCTCCACCATGAGCGGTTCCTTGGGGTGTCCAGGCTGCGGAGGATTAGGCGAGTGTGGGCTTCCAGGCATCGCAGAGAGGATACAGCGCAGGAAGCACAGGCCTCTAGGCAAACGGGAGGCGTTGCTGCTCTTCCCCATGGTCTTCCTCCTCCTGGGTTCCAGTGTCTCTAAATCTGTGCCCATTTTACAGATTGAGGTCAAGGAACGTGGACATTCAAACCAACTCACTGTGTGTGTTCTCCCAACGCCCTGATTTCGGGACTGCACCCAGGACCTTCCCAGCAAGTGAAGATTCCAGACATCCAGGTGGGGTTGGGGTGTTGGGCCAGGGTCTGCTCTGTTCTCTGCAGCAGGTAAAGTCTGAGATGGGGAGACCAGGCTAGATCAGAGGCCTTGAGAAAGAGCACAGAAAACTCTGGGGCCAGCCTCGGATTCCCCAAGTGAAACTGATTCTCCTTCAGTGGCTTCTTGTTCAGCACTGCCCCATCCCATCGCTTGGCTCACCCTGGGATTTACAAGGACTTGCACATCTGCAAGGTTTGGATGCTCCTCCCCAATTGCAGAGAAAACACGAAGCCTCAGAGAAGTTCAAAAATTAGTCCCGAGTCTGGAAATGAGCGGCACTGATGTTTTTGCCTCCCCAGGACAACTGTTTTCATGCCTGCTTGGTGGGGGTGAGGGATGGAGACTCAAACAACCTTGGCATAGCAGGGTGCCCTCTGAGGCTCCCTTGACAAGGCCCCCAGCTCTGAGTGGGGCAGAAACTACAAGCTCAGGCCTGGTGGTGGATTTGGTCTTCGAGTTCTAAGGACACCCCGTGCCTCTTGCCTCCAAGGCTTGTGTGAGCCCACTTTCACCATCCATGAAGTAGGGGGTCGCAGGGAATCGGGGAGCCAGCCACCAAGACCGCCGCAAGCTTATCAGTGAGGCTCAGTAGCCCCACCGTTCTAGGTGGGACAGCTTCAGGAAGGGTGGTGCGCAGCTGGGACGTGAGCTGCTTCTCCAGATCTGTGCTGAAAAGACCCAGCAGTGCCCAGGCCCACGAAGCCGCCAGGGTGACTAAAGCAAAGCGAGATGCCCGCCAAGCGCTGCGGGTTCGTAGGGGCTCCGGAGTATAGCCTCCGACTTCCAGCAGAGAGCACGGGGCAGGGCAGGGACCTAATCACAATCTCAACTGAAGTTCCTGGAAATCTTGGCCAAAATCATAATCTGGGCCTCAGAACAACTAAAACCCAGCTGGATGGGGGCTGGAGAGTTGCTGGCATGGTATAGGTGCCTGATTCTGGAACAGAAAAGGTTTCTCAACTCTGATAGCCGTTTTTTGAGGTGAAATCCACTCCCTCTTCCCCAGTTCCCAAGGCCCCACTCTGTGCTGGGCATTTCTCCTCAGCAAAGCATAGTACAGGCCTTTGCTATTTTGGTTCGGACTCCAGAAAGTGCCATAGCGATCTCCTGCTACCCAAACGCTAGTGACAGAATTTGCTCAGTTCCATTTTCCTCTTTCTTTGTGGCCCTGAGCAGCTTCTACTCTGTGCATTGGTGTCTGAAACTGTAAAAGTAGTCATTAAGGACTCTTCAGAGAAAGCAACCAAGAAAAACCATGGTTTATGATACAGCTGATTATCCGTTTGTCATAAAGATATAAGCATTTAAATACATTTTCAGATAAAAATCTAAATACCCTCTAATGAAAAAAATGTAAAAACTAAAATCCCATTGCATCTAATAAAGAGTAATTCCTTGTTGTGTAAATGAAATATAATAATTGAAATTAAAATTTGGGGAGAAGGGGTGAGAGGCAAAACATAATTTTTACTCTCTTATTCAGAGCAAGTCTTTCAAATTAATATTTTCTGATGAATTATTTTTTTACTACAAAGAATATAGAGATTTGCCTTTGATATCACCTACTCAATTTCTTCTTAGGGACAATCGTGACTTCAAAATGTAGACTGTCAGTTTCAAATAAAAACAAATGTAACTGTTTTTCTCAAAAATACCCCTAGGAATGAATGAAGTAAAAAAACCCCAAATTTCCACATAGTTTCTTATGACATTCTGAACATCTTACAGGATAAATACGGTGAAGTAAATAGTATAATATAATCTCAATTTCTTTCTTTTAATTTAGAATTTGAAATGCAGTCAGGCACAAATTACTTAGGTTGATATTATGCCTACTTTTTAATGAAGCTTTTGTATCAATTCAAATTTTGCATTTCAGTTATAAACTATAGTCAGCGCAGCTTGGCTTAGACAAATGAGAGACTGTGCACTGCTTCTCCTTCTTAGGTAAGTTAATGGACCTCTACGGCCCATCAGTATAAACTTTACTTAACTAGGAAGCAGGAGAAAGGACTGTAATAGATACCAAGATAGAAAGGCTTTTCCCTTCTTCTGCAATCTGTATCTGTTTCTCTCTCTGTCTGTCTCTCTCAGTTCTCACAGTGTTGATTATTCACTACTTAATGAGTTAAGTAAAACATTTAAATTTTAAAATTATTAACATGAATTTTATCTTTCAACCTTTTATTTGACAATGCAGTTTTAAGTACACATATAAAAGCATTCCACTTGTGTGTGGAATCGCTGAAGTTACAGAACTCGTAGTTAATATACGAATGTGCGCTTCATTCTTACCAGGATGGTGGAGACTGCCCAAAGGGGGCCCCTGGTTTTTATCTCAGTTCTTCCTACGTGTGCATGTATCAGCCCTTTCTAACTCTGACGTACTGATGAGAAGTAAGGGCTGAGAGGGAAATAGCTATCTTTCTCTTTCCTGCCGTGCTATGTTTGTGTAAGCACTTGACTAACACAGGAAATGACACAAGCAAGAAAGAATGAGATAGGGCTCCTTGGGTGTTCATATTTCTTAGAATGCAATTGCTTTCTGTATTTGTTTTAACTAAATTCCAGTTTGAATTCAAGGCATGGCCTGTCAGGAACGTCAGCCACTTCCTCGGTCCTAGGCGCCACGCACTGCATCGTGTTCTTCTCCAGTCAGGCTGAGCATCCATACGCTGTGGCAGCACGGGAAGGCTGTGCTCTTGAGACCCTGGAGCACTGAGGAGAAGAGAGTGGCAAGTAACAGTGGACACCCCGCATCTCCACTCCTTACACGCACACCGCATTGTCCTTCCACAGCAGGACAGAACAAGATTTCAAGGATAAATTGTTTAAGAATTTAATGACGGCAACAGTAAGCATTAAACCGAATGTGAGGCCCTCACGTGGGGCACTGTGCCTGTGTCAAATGAATGGGTCTGTGTTTCCTTTTATGTGAACACATGGGAATCTCTGTGTATTGTAAATCCCAAGGGAACCATCAAAGTGACATATTGTCTTGGGCTTCCAGACTACCACTGCCCAGAAAATTACTTCATTAAGGATGCCTCAATTAAGCCTTAGCTCTAATCTAGGCCTAGCAAAGAGACAGCAAATCCAAGTGATTTGAAAAATGATTTCAGACTAAATGGTCTCTACAAAAGACAAAACTATTATTTTAAAAAATAATAAAGCTATGTATTTGGCAAAAGATGAATCTTAATACAATTGTTATTTCAACAAAATAAAATACATCATTTGCTGGGCATGGTGGTTCATGCCTCTAATCCCAGCACTCGGTAGGCTGAGGCAGCGGGATTGCCATGAGTTTGAGGCCACCCTCATCTACATAGTGAGTTCAAGTCTAGCCTGGGCCACACAGCGAGATCCTGTCTCAGAGATTTTTTTTTTTTTTTTTTTTTTGCGGTACTGGGGATCGAACTCGGGATCTTGCACTTGCCAGGTAGGCGCTTATTCCACTGAGCTATATCCCCAGCCCCGAGATCCTGTCTCAAAAAACAAAAAAAACCAAAAACCTTACATGATTTAGAATTTTTTACAATTCTTTTGAAAACTTTTTGTAACTATATACTGTGCAGTATACTATGTAAGAGAAATACATATTCATAGATCTGAAAAGACATTATATACAATTATAAAATATACCTCACTATATAAAATATAGCCATGTGCCCATGAGACACCATCCTGTTAGGACTAAGCCCTAATATAAACAATTTGGAATCTGTAGAATGATGTCATCCATTGTACTTGTTATTATGGTCAATAAGGTTTCATTCCCTTCCATAAAATACTGCAGCCCGGCTAATCCTCATTTTTTGTATGGGAAATTTACATAGGTTTTTAGTTATAAAAGGGTGTAGAATATTAGGCTATATTTATCAGAGTTTGTTATTCTACAGGACATTAACAGTGACTGAGATATACTCATTCATTCACTAATGGTCCAGTCAGATAACTGCTAGCTCATTTGGCCCTTGAAGGTTTCACAGAGGTGAGCCTTGAGTTGCACCTTGTATTGGTCAGTTTCTCAGTTGCAGGAAGGAAACGCCTGACACCCGGGACGTGTAGGAGGAAATGGTATATTTGGCTCAGGGCTGCAGAGGGTTCAGTCTATGGTCAGCTGACTTTACAGCAGGGACATCACGGTGTGATGGTGGAGCAGAGCTGCTTAGTTCATGGCAGCCAAGAAACGGAGCACAGGGAAAAGAGTACTAGCCAGAGATACGCCCTTCAAAGGTATGACGCAGGGACCCACCTCCTCCAATCCGGCTCTGACACCGAACAGCACATTAAGCTTTGAACAGCAGTCCAGTGATGGGTATAACATGTCTATTATGTCATTACTTTTTTGAGAGTCTTTTTTTTAGGCAGAGTCTTGCTGCATAGGCCAGATTGACTTTGAACTCACTGTGTAGCCTAGGCTGGCCTTAAATTGGCAGCAGTCCTCCTGTCTTAGCCTCCCGAGTGCTGGGATCACAGGCATGTACCACCATGTCCAGTCTTCTGAGAGTCTCTTAATCCAAACTGACAATTACGCTTAACTGTTATAAGCCTGAAAGAATGAAAAGCGTTTCTATAAAAGTGGAAGATTATATTCTGAATTCATGCCCTTTGTCAGATGTGTAATTTGCAAATGTTTCCTGTGGATTGTCTTTTCATTTCTACTGCCACTATCTTTCCTAGAGCACAATGTTCTAATTTTACTTGTCCTGTTTACTGATTTCTTTCTATCTTTCTTCTTCTTTTTTTTTTTTTTTTGGTATTGTGACTTTGGAATTGTATCTAATAACCTTTCATAACTGAAAATTTCAAAGGTTTTTTCCTGTGTTTTGTTCTGGATACTTTCCACTTTCCTTGAGACCTATGTTTGATGTTGAGTTTTTTTTGTATAAGGTGAAGAAGTATATATCTTTGTTCCATGTTGATGACCAATTTTGTTAGTACAAATAATACCCTTTCTTTAAGGAATTGCCTTTGCACTTTGCTGGTGATCAATTGATAATATTTGCATGAGTATATATATTTCTGGACACTATTCTGGTTGTTTATGTTTTTACCAACACCCCAGTCTCTTGGTGACTGTAGCTTTATAAATCTTAAAATATGAGTTCTTTCCTGGGTGTGGTGGCACACACCTGTAACCCCAGCACTTGGAAGGCTGAGGTAGGAGGGTCATTGTGAGTTCGAGATCAGCCTGGGCTGCAAAGTGAGCTCAAGGTCAGCCTGAACTGCATAGTGAGACCCTGTCTCAAAAAGACAAAATATGGGCTGGAGATATAGCTCAGTGGAATAAGCACTTGCCTAGCAAGTGCAGGGTCCTGAGTTCGAAAAAAAAAAACAAAAAAAACCAAAACAAAACAAAACAAAAAAAAGACAAAATATATATATATATGAGTTCTTCAACATGGTTTTTTTTTAAGACAAAAAATTCAATTTAAAAAATGGACAAAACCTTCAAACTGATATTTCACTACAGAAGATAAATGAATGAGAAGTAAGCATATGAAATGATGCTCAACATTGCTAGTCATTGGAAAACGTAACTTAGAACCATAATAAGATACCACTATGCACCTATCAGAATGGCGAAACAAATTCCCTAATCCTTCACCAACAGTACTAAATGCTGGTGGAAGTATCATGTATTACTTGCTGTTATGACTTGTGTCTAGATGTTCCCGAGGGGCTCTTTGGAGGTAGCTGGATCTAGGGTGTGTGCTGCTGGGATGAAGGGTGTGTGATTATTAAGTAAGTCCGCTGGTCGGTTTGGTAGAGCTCTGTGTGTGGATAATGGGAAGGCCCGTCCCGGGACTGTGCGGCACCAGCCAAAGGGTGGGCAGCCTGGAAGGAATGAAGGGGGAGGGGAGCTTGCTGCTGCTGCTCCAGGACCTCAGTGTTCGCTGCCTTCCTGCCGGCCACAGGCCATTTCTCCGTGGTGCCCACCTCCTATGCCACCCTGCCTTGGAGCCAGCCTTCTGTGAACTAAGACCTCTACAAATTGTGAGCTAAGAAAAAACCTTTCTTCCTCTAACTTTGGGTGTCAGATATGTTCTCTCAGCAATGAGAAAAGTAACTCAGACACCGATGTAATGTAAAATAGTGCCACCGCTTCAAACAGTTTGGCAGTTTCTTGTAACGTTAAGTGTCATTTACCATAGGGTCCAGCAGTCTCACTTTTAGGTATTTGTTCAAGTAAAATGCAAATTTATGTACACAGTAAAACTTTTGTACAAATAGTTATAATAACTTTATTCATAATTCCAAAATATGAGGGGAAAGCCCAAATGTGCCCTGATTTAGAAATGGATCAACAATGAAATACTACACTGCGATAAAATGGAAGAAACTCCTTGCAATAACACAGACAACCCTCAGATGCATTATTCTGAGTGACAGGGGCAAACTCAAAGTCTACTTACTGTGTGATCCTATTTAATGACATTTTGGAAAAGACAAATCCATAACAATAAGCCTGAAGTGGTGGTGCCCTCCTGTAATCGCAGTACTTCAGAGGCTGAGGTAGGAGGATCACCATGAGTTTGAGGCCAGCCTGGGCTAAGTTCAAGGCCAGCCTGCACTATATAGCAAGACCCTGCCTTAAAAAACCAAAACCAAAAACCAAAAAAAAAACAAAAAACAAAAAACAAAGCACAACAAAACAAAACAAACCCCTGAAACAACTATAGTAACAAAGAACACATTGGTAGGGGTAGGGATGAGTACAAAGGGGTAGCATGCGAAAAGTTTGTGGAGGGTTTTGGAACTGTTCTCCGTCAGGACAGTAGTCTAGTCACATGGTCACGGGCATGCTCAATATCTATAGAACTGTACACTGATGGGGTTGTGGTGGTGGTGGTGGTGGATTTTACTGTATGTAAATTAAAAGCAAATTTGGAGGCATAAAGTATTTTATTGCTAGAGGGGGATTGGCAAAAGCTAACTGTGTGGTAGGAGATAAGACTATATAGTTAAATTGCTTGTAGATTTGTAAAGGTCCCTAAAGCAAAGGTTAAGAAACTAGACACACTTTTAAGCTAAAGCATTTGAATGGAAACCATGGTTAGGTGGCTTGCACATGTTGAGCCCCAGGGAGGCAGGTAGGGAACGAAATAAAATGTGATAAGGACTCCCCCAAGGGTAAAAACCTTATATCTGGAAAGAACTTATAAATGGAAAATTCTCTCATTTATTCTATTTTAATTAATCCTTGAGAGAACCAGCAAGGTTAGAATTATTATCTGTAGTTAACCGATGCAAAAATGGAGAATCGGAAAGGTTAAGGGATTTGCTTAAATTCATATTATAAGTGTGAAGCCAAGATCTGAAGCTTAGTCATTTGCTTCTTTCCAGGCCTCTTTATTCTCTCTCACATCATTATATTGATTTCATTCCTAGTGTTGATCACAGCCTGCAGGCTGCCTGCTAATTTGTTTTCTTGCTTATTATCTGTCTCTTCTGCTTGACTTTAGGGAAGAACCTCTTCCCTGCAGCCCCCTGTTGTAGCCTCAGAAGTCTTCTCTCCTCTCCACACCGGTGTGTAGTTTCTCTGCAATGAAGCATGCTCCCAATACCTTTCCTGATTTTTCAACATCAGTAATTGTATCAGTCAGTGCTTACTAGAGAACCACATTTAATGCAAGAAATACAAATACATAAGAATTGACGAGATTGGTTGCCAGTGGTGGCCCAGAGTCTTGTGTGGAAGAGTGCAGAAGGGCCGTGTGGGTGCTGGAGACCGAAGGACCCAGTGGCAGGCCCGGAGTATCGAGTTAAATAACCCTCAGTTATTACAGGCTGATCAGGCCCACAGTCTCCCAAGTGAGCGGACAGCGAAGGTTTAAATAAATGAGACAACTGAAATGATTTCAGGGCTCCAGGAGGGTCTCACCCTCTTACAGCTTTGATACTCTCTGAGTTTTGACAAAGAATTCTCTGAGCAGCCCGTGTTTATTTGTTTTATAATCAAAGGAGGGGGATACTGAAGAAAATGCAGCAATCTGAGCAGGACCCTGGGAAACCCTTTCAGGACTTCTCCAAGTAATACATTATGTGAATTTAGTGAAACTATGTTATCTTCAGGAGGCCTGCACTGCAGGAGTGAGATGCCTGCAGCTACAGTGCCCTTTTAGTTAATTGGGGTTGGAGCCAGCCTTCCACAGCTGTGGCCTTATCTTTCACAGGCCAGTACAGGCCTCAGGGGTGACCAGTGACTCAGAGATTTACTCTGAGTCCATTGCCCATCCCCAGACAAGGTGCCTAAGCTTGGGACAACTCACAAGTAAACATGGAAAGCCAACTGGTTAATATTAATCCTGCTCAAAGCCACTTTGCAGTGGTCTCCAACCCCGGAGCTCACTGCCGTGTCCCTTGCCAGTCCACACCAGGAGGCGGAAGGGTTTGTGCTGGAAGCCAGGAGGCGCTGTCCAAGATGAAGGTAAAGACTGGATGGAGCTCCTCTCAAGAAACAGAAACGGGCTTTCCTGCTTGGTTTTCCTTTATACGGTCAGATGGCAAGTCGCCCTGGGGTAGGTCATCTGCCTTTAGTGAGTCCCCTTGGCCACACTCAGAACTATATTGGCCCAATTTAGTTGGGTGTTTCTTACTGAAGCTGGCATAGTTAACTATCACAGTAATTATCCACTGAGTTCCTAGTCTGCTGAAAGACTTCGTTTTCTCACATTCCACTCAGTTTTCTTTTTTCTTTTCCTTTTTTTTTTTTCCTGAGACGAGCTGACCATGTAGCCCAGGCTGGCCTCAAACTAACTTGCAGCGATCCTCCTGCCTCAGCCTCCATAATGCTGGGGTTACAGGTATGCAGCACCACACCCAGCTCCCCTCAGGTTTTCTCAACCCATTGCATGGTTGGAATCACAATATTATAATTTTTGGTTTAATCAATACTTAGTGCCTACACTAGGAGTATTATGTGACAATTTTTAAGGCTGTGTTCCATGGTACAGTAGGATTTTTTTTTTTCTTGAGAGAGTCTTGCTATGCAGTTGAGGGTGGCCTTAAACTCACTATACAGCTCAGGTGGCCTCAAACTCATGGGGATCCTCCTGCCTCAGACTCCAGAGTGCTGGCATTACAGGCATGTGTCACCACATCCAGCTATCACTGTACATTTAAATGCAGAATTTCTTTTATTGAAGCAAATTTCCCCATGGTTGCTAGTTGTGTAATGTCCATTTGCTGTGTCTCCCATATGCTCATTTTTAAGCCATTTGCAGATTCAGTCAGAACCCTGAGACTCTTTTTCATGTGGTAAAATACATCAGGAAATTTATTGATCTTGTTTGCTTGGAGATATCAGTTCTGGAGACTCCATTCTGCTGTCTCAATCTGTACTGGTTGCTTTTCAGGCCAGTTGCACAATTGTTTTCTGGGAAATTACCTTCACCTCATCCCGGGTATTCCCCTCTCCTTTTTCCAGTGCAATTCTTTGCCTTCGCTTCTCTTATTTTAATCCTTCCTTGCAGTGGAAAACACTTTTAAGTAACGTTCTCAGAAACTACTCCAGAGGAAGAAAACTTTCTGAGATCCTGCATGCCTGAAAATGCTTTTTCCTTGCTACTTGCAATTTGTTTGATTGGTTGGCTTTATAAGGAATGGTAGATTTTTTTTTTTTTAAGAGCAGAATATTTATTGAGAGAAAGAAAGCTTCTATCCAAGAGAGGGACAGAAGGGGGGCCCGAGTGGGTTGCCCCCGACTCTGTCTTTGTCAGGGACTTTTATAGGGAAAAACCATGAGGTGAGGCGGGGCCAAGGTAGGGGAAATGGACAAAACTATGGTCCTCCAATAAGATTACAGGTATAATTGTCCAGGTAAGACTGAGTGGACTGGGATCAAATGGGAAAGCAAGTCATGTAACAAGCGGGCATGCAGAGCGGGGCTCTTCCCGCAAGGGTTAGGTCAGGGGCTTTTCCCATAAGGGTTGGGTCAAAGACTCTTCAAGGTGGTCAGTCCCTGCTGTTCATCCCTGTGGAGGTATGTGGATGTATTTGTTGATCTTATTATTTGGCCCATGCATACTTAATTGGCTCTTTGCCTTTGTCTCCTCCAGACTTAAAGCTATACACCTACCCAAGATGAAAACGCCTGGTGTCTATCGAGGGCCTTTAGATAGACCCTCTGGAGAGTATTTCTGACTGCCGATCAACAACTACGACCCCTTTCAGCCTGAAGAAGCCAGAGCGGTCATCGCCCGTTACTCCCTCACGGCAGTTCGGGTTACTTCTTCAGAGGGGGGAATGTTATAGACAGCTGAGATAGATAGAAATACTATAGGCAGTCAGACAGGGCTGGGCCCTCGAAGAATCCAACATAAAAGATAAGATACTTGTGGGCCAGACCTCAAGACAAAAGACTAAAGGAATGGTAGATTATAAACCACCTCCCTTTGACACCTAAAGCTAAAGTTCTCTCGCCCCAGTCACCCAGTAGGACTGCTAAAAACCCCATTATCATTTTCTATTCTCATGCCTGATCTTTTGTGTGTAATCTGTTATGTTATCTGAAGGATTTGGGTTTTTTCTTCTTTATCTCAACTATTTGGACATTTCAGGATTAAGTGCTTTTGTGTGAGTCTCTTTTCACTCATATTGCAAGGCACTTGTTAGAGCCTTGCAGTCTAGAAACTCAGCTCGTTCCACACAGTGAACATGTTTCTTTGATAATTCTACCTTTCCCCAGTCACCTCCTTTTTTACTGTTTCTTTAGGTCATGTTTGACTCCTGATTTGACCCTAAATATTCTTTTCCTCTCATATTTTTAAATTTGTCTTTTATTCGAGTCTTCTCAACTTCATTTTTATCATCTTAAAATTTAAAATTGGATTTTTTTAATTCACAGAAGTTCATTTTTTTCTATCTCCTTAGCAAAATAGCATCCTGTTTCCATTCATGAAATCTCTTCTTTCTTTAAGGCTATCAGTCACCATTCTCTTCAAATTTTCTTCTGTTCTGTCCTTCGGTTCCAGTTCTTGTATTGGTTTTCTCATTGCTGGGTCAAATGACCTGAAAATTGCAAATTAAACGAGAGGTTTCTTTGGCACACAATTTCTGACTTTTCATTGCATTGTCAGCTGGCTCCAGGGCAGTGTCATCCTAGCAGGGTGGCACCCAAGGCAGTCACCTTAACAATGCAGTTTAAATGTCATGGTCCCCCCTTCTGGTTTGTTTTGATGTCTAACTTGTATAACTGTAGGTTTACTCAAAGTGAGGTGATCCCCAAATGTCTCTGTACCTTCAAGAATGAAGTAAGCAGCCAGACAAGGGAGAGAGACCTTGTCTCAAAATACCAAGGGCTGAAGTTATAGCTGAGTTAAGGCCCTGGGTTCCACCTCCAGTAGTAGGAGTAGGAGTGAGGGGTATCAGGAGGAACGATGAAAGCTACCTGAAAGGCTGGAATTCGTGCACAGGTAGACTTCACTCTGATGGGATCGGCAGGGAATCTGGCTGTTTTGGAAGATCCTCCTAGTACTCACAAAAGTATTTTTCCTTGGACAAGTCAATTTCCCTAGAAAGAAATCCTCTGATAGTCTCTTTGACAGGTATAAATGTGGAGGACTTTTTACAGGAGCTGAGTGGGAAAAGCCTCCATAGTTCAGTACGTAGAATTTCACTTATTCCCTTTACCTCAATGTGCAGTCAGGTGCCTCCCGCAGTATTTAGTTGTTCTTTTGTCATGCGGAACAGTTCTCCAGCTGGGTTTTACCAGAGTAAATCTTATTGTATTTAGATTGGGTTAAACCCAGCAACTTGGCAGAAGAAGTAATCTGAGAATCTGGTCTACCTAGTCCTACTGTATGTAGACTTTCCACCCACATGTTGTTTGTACCTCTCTTCTCTCCCATGACCTTAGGGACCCCCGGGCCTTAGATTCCTGGTACACGTGAGTCTGTGTTTAGGTTGTCCCATGGACTATGGGGAGAGAGCAGAGATAAGCTCTGAGTTCAATACTGTACACAACGTTGACCAAATTCATTGGTCTCATCCAAGCACACCAATTGTCCCAGACCTCCTAGGTCAGAATCTTTAAGAGTGAATATAGGAGTCTGAAATTTGAAAAGGTCTTCACTGGACTCTGAGGACATCACCTATAGAAATTGCCATTCCAGTACTCTCTGGCTCACATGTGTCTTTGAAGGCACAGTGAACCATGAGTAAGGGAATGAAGGAAACAACAGGTGAATTCTGAGAAAAAGACGGCTTAGGAAAGGACAGCTCTTGCATAATTCAGAAACATTTCAGGAGGACATGACTTGATGAAGAATGCTGGTGGAAATATTTCTCAGTGCAGAGGCCAGGAAAGGGAGAAGTGGTTGTGAGACTGTCTTAACGAATCCCACTTCTAGTTGGTGGGTAACATAGGAGTTTTCTTCTTCCAGCTCAACGTCACCTTTCTTGCCTGCTTTCTCCTCATTTTTGTTATACAGATTTGTAAAGGAAGCCAGACAGCCATTTTAAAATTTGGAAAGAAAAAAAAAGTCATAAAGAAAACTTCACACAAATATGACCTCTAGTAATAATATTTATTCAAGAGAACAGTTTTCAAAATGAAATGCTTTAAGATCTGCTGAAAAATGACATCACAGCATGTATGCAGTAGCCGTGTGCTGTCAGCGCTGCATACCACAACCCCATACTGTAGGATTGGGACGTGAACGTGGTTAGGTTCGACCTGCAGATTGGGCAGCAGAGAGTTACAAATCAGAGAAGTTGGCAGAGTGGAAGAAAAAAGAGACACACGTTAAGGAAGCGGGAGGCATAAATACGAACTCCTGAACTAACAGGACATACAGCCCAGATGCCTCTCGGAGCCCATGAAAAACTTTCAAAGAGAAGACAAGGGAAGGGAAGAGATGGGATGATGAACAGATAGCACTGACCAAAAAATAAAGAACTTTAAAAATATCCTTTCCACTAATCATTTAGGCTTCATATTCACAGTTTTGATTTTTGTCTAGGTAAGTAATGTTATTAAAACAGACAAAATTTAAAATTCTGTAATGTTTTTTAACATTTTTATTTTCTTTAAAATAAAAAAGACAAAATTTAGTATTTGAGAAAATAGAATATAGGCTAAAAACTTATTTGGGTACAGCCAGGTAGTACTGTACCCAAAAACTTGTATGTTACCCACCAAAGTCATGGTGGCCGTTGGAATAGAGCTAAATTTCAATGAAAGAAGATATTAAATTGTATATATGTTAACAGCTTCGAGATACATATTCCTCCCAGTTTTGTGGGAATGGTTACTATTTTACAAAGCCCATGAATCATCTAGACAGGAAATCATTTTCCTTCTTCCATATTCTCCCATTTATGACATAAGAAAAGTTTCACAGTATTTTTAGAAGCAGCTGAAAAAGACATTTATTAAATGTGTTCCTGTGCAAAGTGATAATTATAACAGAGAAAAAATTTAAAACTAGAGTGCTGTAATTTTTGACATCTGAATAGATGTTTTTGCCACATTCATTTACTTCCAGCACATTCGTGCAGAATTGGATTTCCCAGAATGATGCCTGGCACAGGGTAGACACGTTAAATATCCTGAGGTGAGAACTGAGTAACCGTCAATGAACTAGACTGTGTTTTCAGATAGTGGGTTTCTTATTCATGAGCATGTGTGCACACCGAGTACACCAAACACTTTCATCTTTTTTCTTTTTCTTTTTTGAGACAGGGTCCTACTATGCAGCTCAGGCTGGCCTTCAACTCACTTTGTACCCCAGGCTGGCCTCCAATTTGCAGCAATGCTCCTGCCTCAGCCTATTGAGTGCTGAGACTACAGGCATGCACCACCACACCCAGCTGAAACACTTCTGTTTTCACCATATCTTTACTTTTTTTTTTTTTCCTTTGGCGGTACTGGGGATTGAACTCAGGACCCTGCACCTGCTAGGCAGGCGTTTATTCCACTGAGCTATATCCCCAGCCCAAATATTTATTAATTCTTTTTTTTTTTTTTTTGCGGTACTGGGGATCGAACTCAGGACCCTGCGCTTGCTAGGCAAGCGCTTATTCCACTGAGCTATATCCCCAGCCCCTACCATATCTTTACTTAAAGCTATTTGATTTTGTTCTTTTGGTATGGGAAGTCAAAATCAGGACCTTGTGCTTGCCCAGCAGGCGCTTATGCCATTGAGCTATATCCCCAGCCCACTTAAAGCTATTTTCTTTCTTTTTTTTGGTCTTTTTGAGACAGGGTCTCACTATGCAGTTCAGGCTGGCCTTGAGCTCCCTTTGTAGCCCAGGCTGGTTTCAAACTTTCAATGATCCTCCTACCTCAGCTTCCTGAGTGCTGTGATTACAGGCATGTGTCACCACGCCTAGCTTAAAGCTATTTTCTGCAAATATGGATCAACTAATTCACCAACCAGAGATTTAGATTCTCTTTTTATAAAGGTCAGGAATTCCTAGGATTCTTGGGAAAGTTTAACCTTGGTGAAGCAATGTCCAAAGCTGTACTTACTTCCCAAGCCATTTAATGCACAAATATTCCCTGATATCCTTCATGTCAACATGACATGCACAAGTTAATGTCTGGAGCAAATCAGCATATTTTAAGGAGTATACTCACAGAGACTTAATTTGTACATTAAAGTACATATTTAACTTTTTTATTTCTGATTCTATTAATATGTACTTGTAGTTCAATGATAAGGTATCAACTAATGTGAGGTCACTTTAGAGAACAAACTAAAAACTAAAGAAGAAATTACCTTCCCTAACTTGTCTCAATATTTGGGGCATAAGCACTGTTGAGGAAATATAATTAATAAATTTATAATCTTCCAGCCAAGAAATCCTCTCCACAAAGGTAGCAGAGAGAACACATTTATGGGCTCATAAGCATTGAACTAGAATTGAACACAGCATAGGCAACTCGCTAAGAGATTATAAAGACAGAAAGAAATCTCATCATTTTACACAGCAGAGCAGAATTTTATACAGCCCCTTACATACATGTTTGCAAGATAAACGGTCCTCAAGTAAGAGAACTTGACACAGGAGAGCTGGGGACATTGACCTTCTGAGTTAGCCAATTAGCTTTACCAGAGGAAAAACAAACTCTCTTGTCTGTAGAATAGTATGTCGTTTTGTTTTTGCAGCAAGCCACACTCTGAAGTTAGACACCTAGTGTTCACAGAGCCAGGGGACACAGTGGTGCAATTAAGAAAAAAATGGTTCTGCAGGGTTTGACAAAGACATTCCTGGATCCTAAGTCTGACAGAGAAGACCTGTCTAGTTTTCAAAAGGGTTTATATACATTTCAGGAGGTAGAAGGTACTTAATAATTACTTGTTAGAAGCAAAAATGGTCTGAGAAAAAGGGATGAATGCTCTTTATTCATTTTCAAAAGGAAGAATTTTTTTTAACACTTTTGTCTTTATCGTACGTTTTGGATTCTTGGCCTTTCAAATAAAAAAGTCCAACTTAAAATTTATGTTTTTCTATGGGTAGGTGGTTGTGGACTATGGTCAAATAAATAAGACTGTTTTGAAAAAAAAATAGTCATTTTTTTTGGCTTCCACATAACTCAAAAGCTTTTGACAGAGGTGGACACGGAGTTGACATTAGATTTGCCCCAGGCAAATAATTTGGTTCAGCCCACGTGTAAGCTATGGGGCCTGAACTAGCCTGCTACAGGAGCCTGGGAGGGTCCGCTCTCAGCGAGGAGCAACTCCTGAGCTACCGATCACCTAGTCATTTCAGTTCACATTACTCATTCCCCACCGAATTCTTTCAGCGAAGGACTCTTCAGGAATGGCCTTCAGTGGAGAAGCACGATCAGTTTGAGTTCCTTACGCATTCTCGACTCTGGAAGAGGTAAGGTGGTTTTTTTTTTTTTTTTTCCTCTGGTGGTACTGGAATTGAACCCAGGGAGCACTGAGCTACGTCGCCAGCACCCCCGTGTTCACTGAGCCAGGGTCTCCACAATTTGCTCAGGCTGGGATCGGCTTTGCAACGCGCTGCCCGGCGGCTCGGGGCAGGGACCATGGGGCCGCCCCACTCGGGAGGGCTCCTTCCCAGGAAGCGGCGCCGGGAGCCGCCCCGCGCTTTAGCGAGGCGCCCAGCACAGCTCCAGTACTGCGCGACCTGAGTACCGCGACGTCCCTCAGTCTCCCGCGGGGAAACACCCGCAAGACTCACAGCTCGTCGGGAAAGACACAAACCCTGGGGCGGGAACCAGCGCTACAATGGGCGCAGTGAAAACGCGGGAAGCTCCACGCGGAGCGGCTGCGGCGCCGGCAGGGCAGGGCCCGCGCCGCCCCGTGCCCGCCGCCGCAGCCACCCGTCCCGTCGCCCCACTTATCACCCGGCGCGGGGAAGTGGCCGCGGCCCGCGAGCCTCCAAAGTTTCCTGTGACGCCGCCGTCCGCCTCCGGCCCGTCCCGCCGTGGCAGCCCAGGACACGGCTCGGGGAGGGGCGGCTGAGCGAGGGGGGGCGCGGGAGCCCGGAGGACGGCGGGCTTCACGCCCCCGCACTCCGCGGCCGCAGCCCGCGCGCCCCCGGGCGCAGCGCCCAGCGCCACCCCCAGGCGCCGAGACCTGCCCCCGACTCCCCTCCGGGGTGGGAGAAGAGGGGGCTGGGGCCGGGCCGCAGCCCGCCTCCCGTTCCTGTCCATTGGCTGGAGCCTCGAGGGTGCCCGGAGACCGGAGTGCATCGGGATTGGCCGCAGAGCTTCCTGACAGCAGCGCCTATTGGCTGAGACGGCCCCCGTGACGCGGGGTGGTGACTGGCTCCAGTGTCTGAGGGGCTCCTGCTTGTCAGGTTCTAGGTAGGTACGTTTTGCGCCGCCGGCGGTAGGCGCTGTTGCCCGGGGCAACGCCAGGGGAAGGGGGGAAGAGGAGGGAAGGCCAGCCTGGAGTGGGGGCAACCATCCTGCCCGTCTGGGGGCGCCGGGGTTCGGCCCTGGCGGCGGGGCTGCGCGCGGGGCTCTTCCTCCGCCCTCAGCCGCCTCTCCTCCCCGCCCCGGGCTGCGGGTCCCTTGCCCATGCTCCGGCCCGGCGCCGGGCATTCCCGGTCCGGTCGCGACGGGCTGCGCCGCCGGCCCGCGAGGTCCGCCCCTCCCACCGGTGCGGGACGGAAGGCTGCGGGGCTGGTGCCGGCGCGAGCGGGCTGTGGCGGCGCCGGCCCCGCCCCGTCGCGGGTCGGGGGCTGCGGGGCGGGGCGGGCGGCGGGGAGCTTCCCGACGCCGCCTCCCGCCGGCGCCCAGCCCGGAGGGTCGCCCCAGCCGTCCCGCTTCTGGGGCCCTGCGGTCACCCGGGTCCTCCGGATCTTCCCCCAAAGCCTGTGTCAGCTTCTTGCGGTTTGATGCCTTTCTCAGTGCTGTTGGAGGGTGTTCTCCAGGGTCTTCCTGGGAGACACGCTCCTCCTCGGTGTGAAGCTAGCACTGTGCTGCAGGGTCTGCTCCCGGGGCCGTTTAGGGGTCGGGAGGTATTTGGAGGCACCTTCTGCTCAACTTTCTGCTTTGAAGTTTCCATGAGGATCAACTTTTCTGAAAAACTCCCACTAGTATTGTGTTGTAGGGCCAGAACACTTTTTGCAAAAATTGGAGTTTAAGGTGGTTGCTTTGTAGTTTGTACATTTGTGATTTTGCTGTTTAGTAGGTTGTGATCTAGAATATAATTTGTTAAGTTGGCAGCAAGCTTTCATGCTCATTCACCTTGTGGTTTAAAAAACCATAAAGGTGTTTTTTATTCAGAAGCAACTGCATGTACCATACTCGTCTCACCATTACTGTGACACAAACCATTCTACAGGTGTCCTACTGTTTTCCCTTTTTCCAGAGATTTTAGTCTGCAGAAATTTCTGAAATGAAGTTACAGTGTAGGAGAGTGTAACGGAAAAACCAGTGAGGACAGACCATAACCACATTAGTGATTAAAGACCAGAAAATATTTTTCAACCCAAATGTGGAACGGGAACAAGACTGAAAAAAATTGCAAAATATAACTATCGTGCGGTGACATCGTCCTGATAACCTGTGTGGGCCTTATGGAAACTTCTTTTAAGAGCCACAAGTGTGTCAGTCAGTGTGTAAGAAGGTTGAGTGTGTCATTTATAATTGAGAACTTTTTCCTGCTAGCGCTCCCGAGACAAGGGAAACCTATCCTCTGTTTTCTTCCATAAAAGACCTCTGCTGAAGATCTGTTTCTCTTCTGCACTGAGGGCTGACAGCATTAAATATACACCAGCTAAGATTAGTTAGTGTCCAGTTAATGTAGCTTCTGCACTACTTCAAAGGTAGTTGTCCTTAGTCCCGAGGAAGAGTAATTCAGGCTGCTGATACACAAATCACTTTTGTTTCATCTTCAGTATGTAACCGTAATTTAGGTCCGTGAACATTACAAATTTGGTAGTTTTTTTTTCCTTCAGTCTTTTAAGAAGAAATTCAAACTATGCCTAAAAGTTGCACCTACTACTTATATAGCAATGACAGCTTTTTACATATGGCTGTTACACAGTAAATATTAAAAGGACTGGAGAACCCAAATATCGAGGTTGAAAAACCAGTATAATAAATATAATAGCAAAATACTGTAAGATGTTTACTTCTGTTTGTAAATGGGAAAAGTGCCTGTGCAAACTATAGTATGACTTTTTTTTTTTTCCCCTTTGGTCTTTTATGAGACAGGGTCTTACGCAGTTCTGGCTGGCCTTGAGCTCACTTTGTAGCCCAGGCTGCTCTTGAACTCACAACTATCCTCCTGCCTCAGCCTCCCGAGTGCTGGGGTTACAGGCGTGTGCTACCACACCCCCTGGCCAAACTTCAGTAGTTTAATGATATTATTCAAAGTAATGTTATGAAAGCACAGCAAGTTATCTTTGTAACCAAGGCCCAGGTAAGGCAATCAGAAGAAATCTAATGAATTTATACAAATAAAAATTTTGTTCTAAAACTGGACCTCTGTATTAATAGTTCTGTGCTTGATTTATGAATGAGCATGTTTTAGAGGGAGGGCCGAGGTGCTATCAGTTATGCAGTGTGTTGATAATGTAACAATAGAGCCAGTCTCACACTTTTTGGAATAAGAATATCTTTGTAATGGAAAAAACTTAGAAATGTAAGCTTTTTAAAATTTTTATTTATTTACTTATTTTGAGACGGGGTCTCACTATGCAGTTCAGGCCGGCCTTGAGCTCACTTTGTAGTCCAGTCTGGTCTTGAACTCCCAGCGATCCTCCTGCCTCAGCCTCCTAAGTGCTGGGATTGCAGGGTGTGCCACCATGCCCAGCCTTTGTTTTTGTTTTTAAATAAGAACTATTTTTTAGTAGAACTACATACTTCCTGGAGACTGAAGCAACTAGGAAGACTCTATTTTGATAAGAGTCAGAGCTGTCTTGGAAGTTGTTTCATGGGGTTGATCAGAGCATACTTTAATACAGAGCTTCCTTTTGTAGTAAAGGAATCAGGATGGAAATGGGTATAAATTCACATATGTGTAATTGTTCCATACTTAGGAAATTCTTGCACTCTAAGCATTTGAATCATCTTTTCAGTTTCACTAAATCTCTTCCTACCTCCTTCATTTATATAAATATTGAAATTATGAGGTATGTCTCTGGATTGCCTCCTTATTTTTCATTTGTCTTTGGCATGTTTATTTATGGCTAACATATCATATCACTGAGAGATTAAAAGGAACAAACACATCATAGTTCTGGAACTCCCAGCAGTAGATTGTTAGTTCAGAAACAATGACACATTGAGATTTTAAAAACTTAATCAAAGCTCCCGATTTCCTTGCTCCCTTTCCTCCTTCACTCTCTTACTCTCCCCCCATTTTTATTTGATTATACAAATTAAATGCTTTAAAATTAATTGAAGGCATTTATAGAGGAGGCACCAGTACTTCTGTGGTTAATACTTTGTAAAATAATTGGAACTTCCATTTCTTCTCTAGGGTTTTACAAATCGTTGCAAGCTTATGGCCTTCCCTTCAGTGTGTGCATTTGCTTCTAAGTTTGCAGGAGTCCCTTAGCTTGATGCTCAGGTGGCTTTCCTTAGAGCATGCCTTTCACTTCTGGAAAAAGCAAGAGAGTAGTGGACAGATTAGAGTCAGAAGAATGGAACGGACTCAGTTACTGTTTTTCTTACTTGATGAAGATAGATATAACCCTGGTCTAGCAGAGGATGCTGGTGGACGTCACGGCTGACAGTGTGGAGTATGGCATCTCCCAAAGTTTGTCTTTGAAATTTCCCTTATCTAGTTGAGGTGAAGTTTCTCTCCCACCTTCCTACCTAAATATAAAGGGTTTTCCATTTTTGTGGTTTTACATATTAAGTTTTAAAGAAAAGTCTTGCTTGGCTTAGAATTATGTCTGAAATATTCATCTATATTTATCAAGCTATGACTAGTTTTCAGTCTGCATCATCACTATTCATTATAAGATTGAGAACAACTCTTTCTTTAGTGAGTGTTGATTAGGAAACTAGAGCTAGTTAGAAGGGCCACACACCCCGGGCTTCAGTCCCGGTTTCTCTTCTGTGTGACCCTGGGTGAGTTTCTTATGCTCTTTAAATCAGTCTCCTCATCTATCAAGTGGAGACGATCAAGTAGTTACATAGGCGAAGTGAGATGACAGAGGTGAGATCTTGAGTTTAGGGAAATGTTCAACCTCTGCATTTCAGTTCCTAGTTTTATCTTTCCTGGTATTATCATGATTATATTAAAATTCCTTAAGTTATAGACATAGGAAATTAATATATGTGAAGTTTACTTAAATTGAATGGCATTTATAGTTGTATAAAATAATTATTAATATCTCAAGATTTTTTTATAGCTTTGAGATTACTATACCTCAGTAGAGATTATCTTTTACTTTAAATGGATTTTAACCCTAGAATATGTCCAGTTTGTCTAGATTTCTGATTTATTTTCTTTTACCGTAGATTTTCTGTTGTTGGCTGTTTTTCTTAAATTCCATTCATTTAAACCACAAATATAGCTGACTTTACTTTCAGCACTCAGGAGGCTGAGACAGGAGGATCACCTTAAATTCGAGGCCAGCCTGGGCTCCATAGTGAGTTCAAGACCAGCTTAAACTACAAATTGAGACTCTGTTTTAAAAAACCAAAAACCAAAACCAACAAAAATCCCACAAGAAGCTGGACGTGGTGCCTCATGCCTATAATCCCAGCATTTGGGAGGCTGAAGCACGAGGAATTCTAAAGTTCGAGGCCAGCCTGGGCTACAAAGTGAGTTTGAGGCCAGCCTGAACTGCATAGTGAAAAAAGACAACACCTCCCAACAATAAGAAAGCAAACCCCTCAAGTGTTCGCTTAAAGGTGACACAGAAAAGCTGAATGTTATTTTAAAAAGTTTCTACTTAGTGTTCCCCCTTTGAATCACATTTACTGAATCAGTTTAAAACTTAATTTTCCAATTTCATGATATGCTTACTTGTATACTAATTGTATATTTTCCACTCATGATGAATGTGATTTTCTTTTCAGGGAGCAGTATTTTGCGGATGTTCTTATTCTACAGTGTCTGATCTATATAAGGTTCTGATTTTTAAAAGAATTCAGAGTAAAAGTTTGTGCAGTTCAAATGCACAGTGCAGCCCGCAGGATTTTGGGTGTACTAAAGCAAGCTTGGAATCAGAGCTAGTACTTGAACTGCATAATCTTTATTGTGTCACCCAGCAATAAACAAAAGTTTTGCACTGTAAATCAGTGATTCTCGTGGTTTTTTCCCATCCGAGAACAAGATATTTACAAGTGTAACATATTCCAATGTGCAATTTTCTGTCATGCCAACCGTAATTCCATCTCTTCCACTCCCGCTCTGGGAAGCATATCAGAATGCAAATGTTGACAGTAACGTCATTGTAGGTATGAACTTGAATCTACTCTGACTTATTGAAGAAAGTGAGTCACTAAAATATGTATAACTGTTATTAGCAATAAATACTTGAGACATACGTTGTAGTCTATAATTGAGACCCGTACTACTTCCATATTTTTCCTGAAGTGAATGCTTCTCTAGTTGTTTTAAAAATCATTCTTGTAATGCTATGGGGAAAAAATTATTACACGAATTTTATATTGATAATAAAGGCTTCTACATTTGTTTTTCTTTTAAATATTTATTTATTTATTTTTTTGCCTTTTTGAGACAGGGTCTTGCTATGCAGTTCAGGCTGGCCTTGAGCTCACTTTGTAGCTCAGGCTGGTCTCAAACTCTCAAGGATCCTCCTGCCTCAGCCTCGTGAGTGCTGGGATTACAGGCATGCACCCCCATGCCTGGCTACTTCTACATTTGAAAGTTAAAATAACTGTCAATGAACATTTAAAATATTTGAATTACAGCACCACAGACCTTATTCTAAATCAAATAACATTACTGTAGCAACATTGAGATTAGTTTTTTCGGTATACATTATTTTACTTACAGAAAGAATATGTATTTAAATAGTGGGACTAACAGTTTTAGGAGAATGGGAAACTTTTTCTTTTTGGAGACAGTTCTTGGTATGTAACCCATGCTGCCCATGAACTCAGGATCTTCCTGCCTCAGCCTTCCCAGAGCTGGGATTATAGGTGCATGCCACCACGCCCAGCCAGAGGGAAACTTTTAACACTATATTCTAGGCACTTAGTACATGGAAATGATTTGTACATTGGTTCAGCCAGAAAAGTATCTTTAAAATTACATTAAATGAATGAAGTTACCTTTAAATCAGTCTTTCTATGTAGAAGTGCAGCTGGAAGTAAAAACTTACAGAAACAATGTTTGCAATGTTTGCAAGTGTTATTTTCTGTAAGTCTTGTGAACCTAGGGTATAACTGCCTTCTTTAACTCAGAAATGTAAATGATCCCTTTAGATTCTTAATGATTCTATAAATGGTAGAGTCATTAAAAAAATTTTTTGTTTTGCTTCTATACTGAATGTCAGAGGATTTTGTGTTATATCCTTAATATATAGGCAAAAGTTCTTGTTCTTCACTTTCATGTGTTGGGGTTTGCAGAACAAATTAGCATTTCTGGCTGACTTACAAATCCTCCTGCACTGGCACAGAGTTGAAGATTAATCCTTGGTCATTGTAGTGTTGGATGCTTGTGGCTGTTTCTTGGATATGTTTTCTCCTTAGATCTGAAAACTGCTGTGGTCATGTCCTTTCTTCTGCCCATATGTTTTTATTTTTTGTCTTTTTGAGACAGGGTCTCACTAGGCAGTTCACGCTGGCCTTGAGCTCACTCTGTAGCCCAGGCTGGTTTTGAACTCACAAGGATCCTCCTGCCTCATCCTACTGAGTGCTGGGATTACTGATGTGCACCACCACACCCTGTTTTTTATTTTATTTTATTTTTTGTCTTTTTGTGTCCACATGTTTTCAACTTGGGAGGATTTTCTAAGCTCTCAGTGGGTGGGTTTCTTGTTACTTGGACATTATAATACAAAGAAAAATGCATTCATCTCTTCTGACAATATTCAGTTCTGTTAAGAAAGGAGCCAGTGCCTGCCTAGCGGTTATACTGCCTCCTGGCTTATGAAAATATTTGTGCCTTGTGCTGGCTTTCTCATCAATTACCTTTTCCTCAGAATCACATCTTTCCATGTACAGTCTCACACAGGTGAACCATCATTTTAAGCTTTACCGAAGTTTTGGGTATGTCGCTTCCCTAGAAGCAAAAGACACTTTTACCTGTAACCTTTGTCCTTGGTTTACGATCGAATCTGTGGTATACAGTGGACTTTCTAACGTGACAGCTGCACTTAGTGTCACACTCCGCAGTCATTCTGAACTTTTCACAGGTGTGTATGTTTTTGTTAAGTCTCGTCTCTTCGTCGTGTCTCTGTACTTTCAATATGTTGAATGAATTTGGAACTGTAGAGTGATTAAGAGGAACTAAACAACATAGCTGTCAGGGAAGTGTTACTGACAACTTGATAGGCCAGAGTGTAAACTGTTTGTAAGCATTATGTTGGGTGAAGCACAGGAACCTTTATCTAGATTTATGTATAATAACATAAAAATGTGAGAGGCTGGCTTTGATATCTTTTCCAAACACCTGCCTACATATGTAGTGTATATACCTGTAATATAACCACAGTACCCTTAGTTTTATTTTATTATGTGTAGTTCTTTTCTCTCTCCTCAACATTTTAATTTCCTTAGTGTTAGGTTTCTGTCTGCAAATTTGTTTTGAATAAGTTACATAGATTTGGATATATTATGGAGGAAATTCTAAGCAATTTCTATATTGCCTGCTAGAAGTACTAGACACTGTACATTTCTTTTGATGTTTTTTTGTTTGTTTGTTTTTTTGAGACAGGGTTTCATTATGCAGTTCAGGCTGGCCTTGAACTGACTTTGTAGCCCAGGCTGGCTTCGAACTTATGGAAATCCTCCTGCCTGAGCCTCCTTAGTGCTGGGATTATAGGCATGTGCCATCCATGCCTGATTCTCTTGATCTGTGACAACCCTATGACAACCCTATGTTTTTTGTGGTGTGAAATCAATCTTAGGTTTTATCCAAGTACTTATAAAGTGACCCTGGAATTTGAACTCAGATTTTTTTGTACATTAAATGTGTTTTTTAAAAATTTATTTTAAAAATAAAAGAAGGAAAACATATTAACAGACAGACATCCATTTACAAAATAGCATAAGAATGATACAAGCAATATAGAGTTACACACAAAGTGGTAGGAAATTAACAATAGTTGTTGTAATTCGTGTTGATATCTTGAAAGTGGTTTCTCAGGAAAACAAAAAAAGACATGCAATAATGATCAAACCAGTAATCATTAACTGTTTCTTTCAGTAAAGCCATAGAAGACAGTAGTACAACTCTTAGCTGTCCTGTATATACATACATGCATGGTTTCGCGTTCTTTTCCGTCTCCTTTCCCACAGCTCAGTTGCCCATTACTTTTGAGCATTTTCCTTTCATTTCACAATGTCTATCATACCTCCTAGTTTTTGTTTTCTCTTTTAGGTTCTTACACTAGTGAGATAATATGTTGCTTGCACATGTGGGTCTGATTTATTTCACTTATGAGTATGGTCTTTAGTTGTGACCATTTACCTATAAAAGCCTAGAGTTAATCTTTCTTTATAGCTGAGTAATATTCCATTATATAAAAGTACCACAACTTTTTTATCCATTCTTCAGTGGATGGGCATTTGGGTTGCTTCCACAATTTAGCAATTACAAATTGCGCTGCTGTGAACATGGGTGCACATATATCACTGTAATGTGATGTTTTTAGATTGTACGTTAAATTTGAAATATAAGTTGTAAAAATCTAAGTACAGTGAACTCTTTGATTTAATAGTAATTTTAATTTGGGAGTGACTAGAAGTTCATGTGAAAATCTTTGCATTTTGCTGAGGTACCTTTCCGTGCCATATTAGAAGTGAGACCCTAAGACCTTAGCTGTATAGTCATTACATCTTGCTTTGGGTTTGTTCGCTTTGATGTTGCCCTATACTATTACTGTTGTGAAGCAATAAAGGAAGCTGGCTGTTAAGGAGAGAAGTTAAATATGTCTGAGGAGCGTGGTGGATCTTAGCCAGAAAAGTGGACATTTTTAAGTATGTTTCAAAATGGAATGTTGAATTCAGTATCTTTGGATGTGAATCAGTCCATTATACCTTCTAGGGAAAGAAGTTAATTTGTGAAGCATTTTCACTGAATGTTCTAGCTTTGTCAAAATTTTTCATTGTCTCTATTTGGATTTTTGAAACTGTCAGAGATCTTATATTCATAAGTCCTGTCTTTTTTCCCTTTCCCTGCCACCCCCAAATATTTGAAACAGGTTTACTAATAGCTGTTACTTTTTAGAAGTTAATGTAGTTCTTTCTTTATTTTTTGAGACCAAATTTTGCTAAGTAGTTCAGGCTGACCTGGACCTCGGGGCCATCCCCTCGTGTCAGCCTCGCAGCTGCTGGGACTGCAGTAGTGTGCCTCCTCACCTGGCTGGGTACACTTTTGATACATGGAACGATCACACTCATCGTAGGGAATTTGTAAATGCACATAATATATCTTGATTTTCCCCCTGAAATGTCTTTAATTTTTTTTTTTTTTGAGACAGGGTCTCACTTTGCAGTTCAGGCTGGCCTTGAGCTCACTTTATAGCCCAGGCTGGTCTTGAACTCACAATGATCCTCTTGCCTCAGCCTCCTGAGTGCTGGGATTATAGACGTGCACCATAAATGTTAACATATACAATGGTATCAAATTTTCTGGGGTAATATGTGTGCTCTTTTCTGACAATTTACAGTCAATTATAACAGAATAGTAACTAGACTTGGTAATAGCCGCTTGCTAACATTCTGACTTCCTACCAGTATTTTGGCACCTATTTTACCATATGATGGGAACTGGAATTCTAAGAGCTCAGTGACTTAGCTTAAAGACCCTGTCTTGCAAGTGTAGTAATATGGTGATTTTCAGAAGAGGTTGAAGATGGTGAAAGAAATAGACATGTCCCTTAAGGGAGGTTACATGTAGGAATAAGGGAGAAATGTTTTATGTCAGACAAGAGGCAAAGCTATTACAAGAATGGAACAGGAAGCAGGAAGACATATGTTTCTTCTATTTTTGGTCGTTCTCCAAATGTTACTAGAATACTCACTCCATGGAAGAATTTAACTGCAGCTTCAGCTAATTATAAAACATAGAGATGTTTCAGACTGTTTTCCTGAGAGGAGTGTGGTTGTCCAGCTAGGCTTGCTTGGCATTGCATCTGTGCATCTAGCAAGTAGTTCTATGGTTAGGACAAATAATTTATCATATAGCTCACTTTTGTCCCTCTCTGCAAACTGGTAATATCTTGCACAAGACAAAACCCCCATTTGTACTTAGGACACTGAGATACTTATGGCTCTCCCTTGTGTATTCCCTCATGTAACTTTACTCCATGTGGAGCTCATGGTGGCTCCAGGCCTAAATTCTTTCCCTTAAGGAAGCCTTTCATAAAATGAACTTCTTTTCCTCTTAGTCCTGAGATTGACTTTTTCATTGAATGAGTTCTGTCCTTTCTCTGTCCTTGATCCTGTGGTTGGAGGAATAGGATGTTATGATAGGCCAGACCTAAATTAGGTGCTCACTTTTTGTAGTGGGAATAGAGAATGTCTAAACTGCTTGGACGAAGAGGTAAGATACAAATAGTTCATTGAAACAAACAAACAAAAATACTGTGACCATGGGAAGGGGGTGTGGATGCTAGGCAAGTACATCCAAAAGATTTTCACTATAACCTCCTAGAAAAACCATGTGGTATTTAAACTTTATTTCCCTTAACGTTATGGTCTCAGAGTGCATCCATTTTCCCACAAATGATTTGTTTATCCTTCTTTATGGCAGAGTAGTACTCCATTGTGTATAAGTACCTCATTTTATTTATCTATTCATCTGCTGATGGGCACATAGGTCACCTCTAAGATGTAGCTATTATGAATTGTACTAGTATAAAGGTGTATGTGTGTATCACTGAAATATGGTGTTTTAAATTCTTTTTTTTTTTTTTTTTTGCGGTACTGGGGATCGAACTCAGGACCCTGTGCTTGCTAGGCAAGCGCTTATTCCACTGAGCTATATCCCCAGCCCCTGGTGTTTTAAATTCTGTGGGAGATACATAGAAGGGGAATCAAATGGAACTTCTAATTTTAGTTTTTGAGAAATCCCACACCTGTCTCCATAGTGGTTGTACTGGTTTACACTCCCACGAACACTGTGGAAGTACCCCGCCTCCCCCCAATACCTCAGCACCATTTGTTACTTGGTTTCTTGATAATGACCATTCTTTCTGGAGTGAGATGGAATTTTGCTGGTGTTTTACTTTGCATTTCTCTAGTAGCCAACAGTGCTGAACATTTTTTTCCTGCATTTATTGGCTATTTGTACTTCTAAGAAGTGTTTCTTTACTTCATTTGCCCGTTTTTTGATCAGGTCTTTTATTTTGGGGGATCTAATTTTTTTGAATTGTTTATGTAATCCAGATATTAGTCCTCATCTGAGGAATAGCTGCCAAAATATTTTTCCCATTCTGTAGGTTGTCTCTTTGCTCAGTTGGTTGTTTTCCTTTGCTGTACAGAAGATTTTAAATGTGGTGTGATCCCATTTGTTGATTCTTGATGTTATTTCTTGTGCAATTGGAGTTCTGTTCAGAAAATCTTTCCCTATGCCTATGTCTTCAATTGTTTTATCTATTTTATATTCTAGATTGTTTCTGTCTTAGCATTTACTTGTTTGATCCATTCTGCTTTTAGTTTAGTGCATGGTAAAATGCACTCTAGATATGTGAGTCTAGATTCACGCTTCTGTATGTAGGTATCCATTTTTTTTTCTAGCACTGCTTGTTAAAGAGACTGTCCTGCCTCCAATCTGTGTTCTTGGCCCCTTTGTCCAAGAGAAGCTAAATGTGTGTGGAGTTGTTTTTGCGTCCATTGTTCTCCTCCACAGAGCCATGTGTGTTTCTATGCCAAGACCATGCTGCTTTTGTTAATGTAGCTTTGTGATATTATTTAAAATCTGAGATTATAATGCCTGCTGCTTTGCTCTTGTTACCCAGGATTACACTTGCTATTTGGGGTCTCTTCTGAATCTATATAGATTTTGGGGTTCTTTTCTTTAGTTCTGTGAGGAATGCTGTTGGTATTTTGATTGGATTGCTTTCAGTCTGTATCAGTCTTAGGAGTATGGCCATTCTGACAATGTTGGTTTTATCCACCCAGGAATAGGGGATTTCTTTCTATTTTCTGATATCCTCTTGGATCTCCTTTTTCCTTTTTTTTTTTTTTTTTTTTCTTTTTTGGTACTGGGAATTGAATTCATGACCTCAAGCTTGTCAGGCAAGTGCTTATGCTGCTGAGCTATACCCCCAGGCGGAATCTCCTTTTTCAAAATACTGTAATTTTCACTCAAGGGGTCTTTTACTTTCTGATTCGAGTCCGTTTTCTGATTACATTAATTTCTAAGTTTTAATTTTTTTGATGCGATTGTGAATGGTATTGTCTTTCTAATTTCTTTCTTGGTGAGTTCATTATTGTTGTACAGGAACACTGTTTTTTTTTGTTTGTTTGTTTTGTTTTTTGGTACCAGGAATTGAAATTATGAACTCACACTTGCCAGGCAGGTGTTTATGCCACTGAGCTATATTCCTGGTCCACTGTTAAGTTTTATTTTAAAAAAAATTTTTTAGTTTTAAGACAAAAGAATGGGGTTATATAAACCAGAATATCACAAAAACCAATACAGAAAATACCTGGTTATAGAGAAGATAGTAGGGAATTGGCACTGGATGCTGTATTACATAATATTATCTTTGCATTTGTTAAAACAGAAACAATAAAGGAAATACTAAATTACAGAGAGGATATTGGGGAGTTGACACTGGATGCTGTATTACATAGTGTTATCTTTCTATTTGTTAACACAAAAACAGTTAAGGAAATAGCAAATTACAGAAAAAAAATAATAGGGAGTTGACTCTAGATGCTGTATTACATAATGTTATCTTCACCTTTGTTACTCATTTATCCAAATGATGGCTCGTTTGATTAATCAATTATTTCCACCTCATCTCCATTGTTCTACCACCCTGTCAGTCATCTTCCCATTGGTAACAACTGTACTTTTTGGTTTATGTACTCCCTCATGCTCTCCCATTGGGAAGAGACTTGGCTGCTTTGAATTATGCTGTGTAAAACATGGTGTTCACAAATTGCTATGGCAGGAGTTGGAGAAGCACCCATCCTCAAAGACTATAATTGGCAAGCCCTCTCAGCCATCCGGTGTCCTGTCAAGTAGGTGGGGTTACACAGCGGACTGCCAGGCTCTGCCTTGATACAGCATGTCCATATCCAGAGGCTCAAGGGAGCCTTCAGGGCCTCTTTTGTAGAGGGCCGAGCGTATGGCCTGGCTCTGCCCTGGGGGACTGCCTTTCACGAGGGCCGGGCATTCTGCCTGGCTCCGCCCTGAGGGACTGCTTCTCCCGAGGGCTGGGTGTTCTGCTTGGCTCTATCCTGGGGACCACTCCAGAGGGCTGGGCATACCACCTGGCTCCGCCCCAGGGTGGCCTCTGCTTTCAGGGGTCAGGCGGAGTGGGAGGCCTCTTTCCCCACAGGCCGCTGAGCTCCACACTGAAGCTACTGGTGTCCTCTCTGTAGGCGTCTTACGACTCTTTGGAGACTATTCTCACCCAGTTAGAGAAGCGAGTCTGAACCCTAATTCCATGTCTTCACCTCCTCCCACCTCTCGATCTCCAGTGTTGCCATTCCTCACTCCTTGTGGCTGGGCATTGGGTGCACTTACGCTGCTGGGCACAAGTGGCGTGAGGTCTCCCCCACCTGTGCTCACTGTGGTAGTCCAGGGTGTGTACTAGGTTTAGTTATTAGTTCAAGGAGAGAATTGAAGGATTTTCGTGGGTCTGCTGTGTAGAGTATGTTGTTGTCTCTCAGGCTCCAGGACTGCTGCTTTTTGTGCAGTTTGATGCTGTGGGTTCTTACAAGGTTCACATATGCAAGCAGTGTGATGTACCTCTTGGTACTCATATTAGTAGTTTAGGGTGAGTCCTGAAGCCTGTGGACTCAGCCCATTGTTGTCAGAAACACATGGTGAATGGTCCCTGAGACAGTTGGAGAAGTTTCTCAGGACTTAGAATATTTTGTCATCTCTTGATCTCCAGAACTGCTGTTTGGTTGTTTTTTTTTCTGGCTGCGCTTGCTGACTCATGGTTTTTTTTTTCCTAGGTCCCTTGTTTAGGCTCTTGGAGGGCCTGACTCGGGGGCACGGCCGAGGGAGAGGGACTTCAGGGTGGGGGTGGGGCCATGGGGCCCTAGTGCAGCAGGATTGCATGATTTTCCAGGGTCCGTGGCATTTCCCCACCCTCCGGGCATTTCCATGTGTTTTGTGGCATTTTCGCCCATAGTGTGGCATTTCTGTGCGGTGCCATGGGACCGGGCGCAGCAGGGTGCTGCAGGACCATGTGTAGCGGGGTGCCTTTTCCTGCACCCCACAGAGGGACTGTGTCCAGCCGCGCTCCTTAGCAGGACCATGGTCAGTGAAGGCCACACATGCCCAGATGCCGGCTTTGTAAACTGTGTCAACTTTGAGTCTGTCCAGTGGCAGCTTTGGATGATATAACTGGGCCGTGTGCTAGGTGACTCCTCGGATCTGGCCCAATTAACCAGCCTGCCGCTGCCCAGCCACAGCGGCTTTGTGTGCCACGGTTATGAGGCTCCGCCTGGTTGCTGTGCAGCTGACAGTGGCACCCCTTCCCAGGAGCATGGGCTCTGCGCCCATCCCATGGCTCTTACCGCCCCATACAGCTTTCGTGTTGCTGGACTATAATTCCCAGTTCGCACTGGCGAGCATGGAGTGGTCTCGAGTCTGAAGTGGGCAGGGGTTGCCACGGAGCCTCCCTGCGTCTGGGTGCATGTTGCTGCTCCCTCTCCATTCTCTGCCTCTGTTCTGGTTATAGTCAATCCTGGGATCTGGTTCCATCATTGTGACTGCCCGAGTTGGTTCTCTAGGAGAGATGCTGTTTGCTATTGGTATAATTCAGTGTTTGGATGGCAAACCTTCCAGAGGGTTTTTCTCTGCTGCCATCATGGTTACCATCTTCCCGGAAGTCCCACTGTTAAGTTTTGTGTGTTGATTTTGTATAATGCTACATTGCTGAATTTGGCTACTAATTCTAGGAGTCTTCTGGTGTACTTTCTTGAGTTTTCTAAGTAGAAGATCATGCTCTCTGCCAATAATCATAATTTGTCTTCTTTCTTGCCTATACATACTCCTTTTACTTCTTTTCCTTGCCTGATTTCTCTGGCTAATATTTTGAGTACTGTATTGAACAGCGTGGTAGTGGATATCTTTGTCTTATTCCTGGTTTTAGAGAGAAAGCTTTCATTGTTTTCCATTTTAATATGATGTTGGCGATAGGTTTGCCACAAATGACTTTTTATCAGACTGAGGTAAGGTCCTTGTATAATTCTTTCCTTCAGTGTTTTTTGTATCATGAATGTGTGTTGGATTTTGTCAACGGCTTTTTCTCTGTGTTTATTGAGATGATCATATCTTTTTTGTCCTTGTCTTTGTTTATGTAATGTATTAATTAATTCATTTGCATATGTTGGACCATTCTTGCATCCTTGGGAGGAAGCCTACTTCGGCATGATGTCTGATCTTTGTGATGATTTGTGGCATTCTGTTGGCCAGTATCTTGTTGAGGATTTTTGCATCTATATTCATTAAATAGATAGGCCTATAGTTCTCTTTTTTGGATGGTCCTTCTCTGGTTTTGGAATTAGGGTGATACTAGCTTCCAGGAATGGCTTTGGGAGTACTTCTTGTCTTTTAATTTCATCACAGTTTGAGGAGTATTGGCCTCATATCTTCCTTGAAGGTTTTGTAGAGTTTACCAGTGAATCTGTCAGTTCCTGGGCTTTTTATAGGGGGTAGGTTTTATAATATTACCTTAATTTTATTGGGAGCTTTTGGATATTTATCTACATATGCAGTGATTCTGTCAGAGAGGACCACAGGAGAGGATCCTTGAAATTAGGAGACTCTAAGCTTATATAGGCTGCTGGCACGTATACCATCTTCCTCAGCTGAAGAAGAATTCCTGATTAAACAAATCACCTTCACACAAAAGTGGAAAGGTTTCTCTCAGTTTATCATAGGATACAAATAAAATTTCTCCAGGGAGAGATAGGAGAGAGGGTCATTTCTCGAAGTGTCTTTGGAGGTCTGTATGCAAAGTATGGAAGATACCACTGTAGCTTCCAAGTTTTTCTATCATACACATATTTTTGCACTTTTTTGCTCAGTCTGTGACTATTCAGGGACATGAGAAATCCACAGAAAATTGTTTCTTAATAGTAATTCTAAATTTCAGAAGCCACATCTCTTCATACTTGAACTCAGATTTAGGGATAAAATGTTTTCAGCATTTTATCTGTTTCTCTTTCCAACTCTTGGCACTTTCTCTATGTTGGCTCATTGTCAAGTAGGTACTTATGTTCTTTCAGTTGAACTACTTCAGCTGAAAAAGAACTTTCTTTCCTGATTAGTTCCTGTGAAAGTGCTGGGGGTGCTAGGCATGTGGCTGCGTCGTAGAGCACTTGCCTAGCGTTGCAAGGCCCTGGCCTTGATTGCTAGTGCTAAAATAAAAAGAAACATGTTGGGCCCCATTCAAACTTAGTCATCCAATCTGGCTCATATACCCGTTCCTGCAGTACTGCTCAGGGGAGGAATATGCTGATTCCGAAGAGCTTTACCATGTGCCTGCTGCAGAAACTTTAGAGTGAATGACTGATGCCACCCAAGCCACACAGGCTGATGACGAGAGAAGAGTTTTAGCCAAAGAAAAAAATTCCTTGTATTACTTAAAAGATACTGTCCTTATCAGAGCTCACCAAAGATTTCATACACACAATTGAAAACTACATACTTATTGCTTTCTAGTAAACCTTCATCTCCCCCCAGCCTCTCTCATGGTGCAGCCTCTCCTGCTGATTTCCCCACTCAGGTTCCTTCCCGTGGCCACAAAATCGACCTCCCTGTCTCCTGTCATCTTCCTCTTATTTTGCTCTTTAATTTATTTGTCTTTGGGTTTCTCCTAGAAGAGAAACCATTCAATATTTAACTTGTGTCTGATCTATTTTGCTTAGCATTGTGGGCTCAGGGTAACTCGCATTTACCCTCCTCTCTGGCTGAAGGGTGTTCCGTTGTGTATCTGCACCACGTTTCCTTCCTCCATCCGTCTGTTGATGGGCATATGGGCTGCTTCTGTGTTTGAGCTGTTATGGATTGGATTGCTGGGAACATGGATATGCAGGTGTCACTGTGCTGTGATGTCTGTAACTCCTTTGGGAAGGTACTGTAGGTATTGATGGTTAAATGGAATTCCTATATGTAGGATTTTTTTTTTTTTCTTTTTTTTCTTTTTGAGACAGGGTCTCACTATGCAGTTCAGGCTGGCCTTGAGCTCACTTTGTAGCCCAGGCTGGTCTTGAACTCTCAACGATCCCCCTGCCTCAGCCTCCTGAATGCTGGGATTACAGGCGTGAGCTACCACTCCCGGCCTCTATATTTAGTTGTTGATGAATCTCCATACTGCCTTCATATTGCTCCCATTGGTTTACATTTCCAAGAAGATCAAAGGGTTCCTTTTCTTCCGTATCCTTGACAGCATTTCTTGGCTTTGTTTTTTCGGTGGTAGTCTTTTCTGTTGGAGTAAAATGGGACCTCAGCATTGTTCTGATTTGCATTGTGTTAATGGCCAAAGATGCGAGGACTTCCGGGCAGGGTGCATTCCTGTCACTGGCGCCCCGATCTCTCTGCCTCCCTCTGTGGTGTGATGGGATGAGCCGCTTGCCTCTCCCTTCGCTTCCACTACGGCCCACCCGCCTAGGAGCGGAGCCCCCTGGAAACTGAGCCAGGCGAACCTCTCCTCCTTTGCGTGGCCGGTGCTTTACGCGACGGCGTCCCTGCTGAAGGGACTGACACACTGGCCAAATCCAGAAGGAGCACAAGTGCTTGTTTGGATGCAAAGAAGGAACTTGTTGGAATGCACAGAGCGTTAGGAGAAGCCTGGCGTCAGAGCTTGACAGACGCGCTGCATTTGGCCCGGCTCCCAACCGGAAGGAGAGACTGATCTTTCTGGTAACGTGTCGAAATGTCACTCGACTCACGTGGAAGTCGAGGAAGCAGGGAAGAGACAGGAAGCCGAACAGGCAAACAGAAATAAGCGTGTGGAGGAAGAGGGGGGCCATGGTGAAGGAGGGAGTCAGGATAGAATGGGCGAGCGGAGGCGAAGGGGAGGGACTGAGGGTCGATGAGTGGTACCCTTGGCTCCACGGCCTCTGCGCTGTGACATCAGCCACCCGGGATCAAAACTGTTCTTCACATAATTGTGTCTGTGCTGAACCAGGCCCACATGGGTTCTGAAGAGTGAGTGTATGTTGACATCAGTGATAAAGAGGGAACCGGTAACCGGTGACTGAGAAGCAGCTCAGAAGGTCTGCACTTGCCAGGATCCAGGAGAGAACTGCCAGTTCAAGGACCATACTTTGGTGTACTGAAACATGTGAAACAGGAAGCATACGTTTGCTAGGAGAATCTCAGACTTTCTTCAGTTTTTGGAAATATTTTTTCTTACATAATTACTTCCTTAGGATAACAATTTTTTTTTTTTTTTTGAAACACGGTTTCACAATGTAGTTTAGGCTGCCTGAGCTCACTGTGTAGCTAGTTGGATTGGCATTCCTGGGGACCCTCCTGCCTCAGCCTCCTGAGTGCTGGGCTTGAAGACAGGTGCAACCGTGCCTGGCTGTAACAGTATTTGAACAAATGTAGTCCCCTGTTGCTTTTGATGTGCTTTAAGCTTGAAGTTAGTTTTATTCTGTGAAAGTGGAGAAAAACAAGAATGGCCTCTTCAAAGTGGAGAGTCGGAGGCAGAGGAGGTGAAGTGCATTACACGTAGGGGCCTTAGAGAAAGAGGGAGAGTGAGCAGTGGTTAGACAGGTAAGTATGGAGTTATTATTGTAGCTGGGGAATCTGATAAACTGACAGTTAATTTCCAGTGATAGCTCACTGTACTCTGTGTGTACATTTTTTCCTTTTTCTCTGTCACGAACAGATCTGACTCCTTGAATTTCTTCTTGCAGCTCGTGTCTCTTGGCCAGACCTATGGTCCTTCCTGAGACCCCACTGAACGTTTCCGCAGCGTCTTCCTCCTCCCTAGTGTGTACACATCTCAACATGGGCCTGCTGCTTTAGCTAAAGCACAGCCGGCAATGCATAGCAGTAAGGTAGTGTCACTTTACTGTTCTTGGTTATTTACAGCATTTTTTTCTCTCTGAAACTATAACGGTTTTGATTTTGAAGTTTGTTTGTTTTGATTTGATTTGTGTTTTGAAATAGGGTTTTGCCATGTGGCCCAGGCTTACCTGGAACTTGCAGTGTAGCCCAGAGAGGCCTCAAACACTAGCTCAGTGATGGCGAACATTGTAGAGTTTCAGTGATAACAAACAGCCGGTGGTGGCATGTGTACCATAGGTTCACCGCCACTGCTCTAGATCTCCCTGCTTCAGCCTCCCAAGTGCTGGGATGACAGGCATGTGCCACTGCACCCAGCTTGTAGCATTCTTTATGTGAGATTATTCTATTTTAGAAGGCTGGTTTCATCTTATATTTGTGTTTATGTTTTGCTTGTCCTTTATCTTAATGAATTTTATCCTTCCTGTGATATCATTGTTATTTTTTCAGCTAATACAGTTAGCAGCATCCGAATCTGTCTCCCCAGCCTGTGTACCTACCAGTCCTAGATTCTCCATTGGCCAGCATCTTTTGTTTTGTTTTTCCTGCACACTCACCCACCTGCTTTCTGTATTTCCAAAAAAGACTGAGGTCGTATGGTATTAAACCAATAATTAATTAAAAATTGTATAAAATTCAATTTTAGGGAAAAATCATTTTAAAAAAATTACTTTTACTGGTACATTTTATATATACAGAGTGATAGCATTCATCAGAGGGAATTTGTATCTGTGCACGATGTATCTTGATTCTTCTTTTTCCCCATTCCCCTGTCCTCCCTTCAATCCTAGTCCCCTTCTTATTTACAGAAGCTTTGTTTCCATTTTTCCTTTTATTCTTACCCCCCTTCTTTCCTTATCCCTTCCCCTTGCCTTGTTTCCCTTCTCATTTTAATATTTTCTACTTATTTCCCATTTTGTTCCTTATTTACCCGTTTGGTTTCTCACACCGGAGAGGCAATGTGATATTTGAATTTATTTGATGTCAAGGTGCACCCGTTTTGCTAGAAATGTCTCAGGTTTATCCTTCTTTATGGCACAGTAGTACTCCATTGTAGCAAAAAGTCCTGTTACATATTGCAAAAGTTTTAGATACTTTATTTCCAATGGTAGTGTTATTTCTAGCATTACAATTAAATTTCTTTTAGTAACATAACCAATCCTATGGGAATGAGGTTGTACATAGTATCAGTATACAGAGTTTCCAGAAGCCAAACATCATGAAGTCATCCTGAATACATTGTTTCTCTGCTTTCACTCACAGAATCCCAAAGTGTCAGGAATTTGATTCAGAAGAAACACACCTCAAGTTCATTCATTTTCCCTTGTTGTTTGCACCCTGCCTCAGCTCCAAAGCGGCAGCTTTTGTTTTTGCCCCACCTAGGCTTTTCCTCACGGTGCAGCTGAAACACTATCGAGAAGAAAGCACGAAGCTTATTTTCCAAACTTTTCAAAGCCCTGCATGACTTTTAGTTAATTATGAATGTAATTTCTTTCTTTTTTTTTTTTTTTTTTTTTTTTTTGAGACAGAGTCTTGCTCTGCAGTTCAGACTGGCCTTGAGCTCACTTCATAGCCCAGGTTGGTCTAAAACTCACAAGGATCCTCCTCCCTCAGCCTCCCAAGTGCTGGGATTACAGGCACGCACCACCATGTCTGGCATGAGTTTATATCACCTCAGAGTCTTTCTGGAAGCAACAGTAATTAGCCTGGACTTTCACAGAGTCTGAAGCCTCCTCTCCACTGTTGTGTTTAAAAAAGAGAATAAAATCTTCAGCCAGTCTACAATCTTCCCAAACTGTTACCCAAAGTTCAGATAGGTAGTTTTATTGGTATTTTATTTTGGAAAATTTCTAGCGTACTGTCATTAGATGTATATCATATTAAGCTCATTTGAAAGCATCTAGCTTGTCTAAACACCTAGAAAAATAATTTGTTACCTTTTGGTTTTGTGGTTTATCATGGTCTTTTTATATTTAGCCACTTTGAATTTATATTTTTGTACAAACTGAAATTGTGTAGATATTAAAATAAATCTTCCTGATTCTATATTCCTTGTTTCTTCTAAGTTTTTTTCTAACTTGTTTTCGTTCTCTGAAAAAATTTTTAGATGTTTTTCTTAAAAGAGCAGAGTTAATATTATTTGTACTTTATGTGAAAGGCATTTGGCTACTTTACATTCTTTATTTTAAACTGGGCATGGTGGTGCATGCCTGTAATCCCAGCACTTGGGATACTGAGTCAGGAGGTTTGTTGTGAGTTCGAGGTCAGCATGGGCTACAAAGTTAGCTCAAGGCCAGCCTGAACTGCATAGTGAGACCCTGTCTCAGACAAAAAAAAAAAAATCCTTTTTTTTTTTTATCCTTTCAGTCCTATGAATTTTTCCACTTTGTATTTGGTTATGATTTGAGTTTTAGAGCTAGAGGTGATACAGCATAGAATAATGGTATTTATCAGGTTCATTTGTCATCTTTTTGGTTTTGTGGCTCTATCCTACGATAGGGCTGATTTTCATGTTTTCTTTTGGACCTGGGAATCGAGCTCAGGACTTCATGCTTGCCAGACAGGCACTGTGCCACTGAGCTATATCCTGGCCCCGATTTTCATGCTTTTGGAGACAAGGGTGCTTGTGTTCCTCCTGCTGGCCTCCTCCCATGCTTGCTGCCTCGCCGCTTTAGCCTTTCATGTGGGTGGTGCTCAGTATTACAAAAAGAGTGAAGACAGGACAGAGAAAGACCACAGCTCACACTGCCTTTCATGTTATATATATTTAAAACCATTGAAATTATATTACATCATGATAAGTTAAAATTTTTAGCACGTGTGTCTTTGGAATATGGATATCTTTCTGCATAATTGTACTACTGATACCATATGTAAGAAAATTCAATATTAATTTGAGAATATGCAGACTGCATAACTTATAAAGGACAGAAATTTCTCAGAGTTTTGGAGGCTGGGAAATGCTAGATCAAGGTGCTGGCGGGTTCGGTATCTGTGAAGGCCTGTCCCACACACAGGACACTGTCTGGTGTCCCCACGTGGTGAAGGGGTAGCAGTGGAAAGGCTGTTTTCTGGAGCTTTTGTAACAAGAGCTTTAATCCCATCCATGAGGTGGCGCTTCTGTGGCCTACTCATCTCCCTAGGACCACACCCTTAGCACACCTTTGGGTTAAATTCTAATGTAGGAATTTGGGATGGACCTAGACTTTCAAACCATGGCAGTGCTAAGTGGAAGGGTCTGCATTTACTCACCTACTAGTCCAATGATTTAAATACGTGATGAGCAAAAACGTATTTTTCATTAATTTTTATAACAATATAATGGGAAATATAAAAAGGACAATTTTATCAAGTTTATTCAATAACTTTGCTGTGTATGGTGCATCTGAAAACATTCAATGCACAACACAACGTTACAGTCTGGACAGTCATCTGGTCTCCAGATTCTTTTTGCTTTATTGTCTTTTTTTGAACAACACACTTTACACTGCTCTCCTGTGTATTTCAATTATTTGGTCAATTAGACCTAATCTAGGTTGTAAATGACTCTTCGAGCCCTCTTGTTTTGAATAAATAACAAACAAATTCCATGTTGTTTGATCCAGGAATACATAATATTTTATGCTGATATTTTCTCCTCGCTGTCCGATTACAGGACAGCTTGTTAGATGTTGGTCATCTCTGTTGACGCCATCCATAGGATTGTTGTAATCGCTGACCACTTTTGGAATTTGTTTAGTTTCATTTCTTCTTTCAAGTTCTGTCATTTCTGTGTTAGGAAATTAGTTGACACTAAGGAGCTGCCTTTTTTGTTTTTCCATTTTATAACACAGACCTTTCCTCTCTGATGTGCTAACGTGTCTCCCTTTCTCAGCATGCTCTTTGACAGGTCTTTTGGCCCTTCCTGTTCGTTCTCAGTGTCCCAAACGGTGTCCATTTTGTACTGCAAAAGAATATTACTGAGTTCTGAAGAAGTATTAAAATTACATGTAATGTACTGATGCTAAGGGTTTTTGTAAATTGCAGCACGAAATTATAGTTTTTCTCACAAATAAACAAGAATTAGTAAAAGAAAATAACTAGAACTTACTAGATTTCCATAGAAGCAAACATGAAAGGTGAATACAACATTCTAAATAAAAAAGCATGAAAACATAGTCGATATAAAGCAAGCAGATGTGTACATCTTTCAAACAAGAATCCACTGGTTGAAATGACACCTGCCCAAGCAGCGCTCAGTATAGTCATCAGTACATGAGCAAACATGTGTCTGAGTGGCACTCAACATGAACTACTAAGTGGTTAAGGTCTCTCTAGTTGTCTCTAAATTTTTTGAGTTTGTTTTTATTTTTCTAAATCTAGGATCCAGTCAGGTTTCATGCATTGTCTTTGGTCCTCAGGCTTTTTGTTTGGTTTTGTTGTTTTGAGACAGGGTCACTGTGTAGTTTAGACTGGCCTTAAACTCACTATATAGCCCAGGCTGGCCTCAAACTCACCTGGAACCTCCTGCCCCAGCCTCCCGAGTGCTGGGATTACACGTGTGAGCCACCCCTGCCTGGCAGTTCTTCAGCTTTTTTATTTTTAAAGTCCTCTGTTCTTTTTTGTTTGTTTGTTTTTTGTTGCTCATGACCTGTATTTCTCTTAAGAGAATTAAATTTGTGTGTACTTGATGGCTCTTTGGGGAATTGCCTTAGTTTGTAGAACATCATTCATCCAAAACTTGTTTGCAGTTCATTTTTTCTTTCCAATTCTCTGAGGTTGCTAGAGAAAAACTTGTCATTTTCAGTTTTTTGAAAAAAAATCATTCCAAATTTAAATATACATTGGCTAACTTTGTTTTTCTATTTGGCTTTATTAAGTTAATGATAAGAAAACTAGGTGATTTATGTTATATTTGATTCAGTGGCACAGGTCAGAGTTGAAATTCAAATTAAAAAGAAGTCTTCAATAGTTCCACCTTCATGTCTATCTCCACCTTCTATCCAGGTGGTTGTGTCTGGGAATGTGTCTCTAGTCACTGTGAATATCACAAGCAGCAGTCTAAGGCTTTGTCCTTGAAAAGTGCACAATTTTAAGTGAGAAATACATACAAATGCAAATAATGTATAAGAAAGTTAATAGATACCTCCCGAGCTTGGCGCGGGGGACAAGGTTGAGTCCATTCTGTGTCGGTGCTTGTGTGAGCTGTCAGTCAGCGAGTGCCCTTTTTTCTTCACTTACTTCTGAGTTGCGTAGATCTGGTTTTCTTCAGTGATCGTATATAGGAAATAGTTTGCTTTTTTAACGGGGTTTTCCCTGAGGGGAGAATCACATTTTGGCTGAAGGGAAAGAGAAAATTTCAGTAAGGAAAGCCCTCCGTTAAAGGTTTAGGGAGAGGCTGGGGATATAGCTCAGTGGAATAAGTGCTTGCCTAGCAAGAGCAGGGTCCTGAGTTTGATCCCCAGTACCGCAAAAGGTTTAGGGAGGCCTGTGAAGCTTTTCCTCTTCTTTGCTCCAACCAGGCTTAGGCTGTGCGTGTCATGTGCGTTTGCTTTATACCAGTACCTCTCCTATAATTATTGCTGTGCGTTAGAATTGCTTCTTCTTGTACTGAGCTGCTGAGGTTGGAACTGGTATTTCCCTGTCCCCCCACGATGGGGCTGAGACCCAGGGCCTCCTGCGTGCTGGGAAGTGACTGTCAGGGAGCTACCACCTCAGTCCCAGGACCAGTGCTTATCATCTGTGCGTTCAGGATGTCACTCAGTGTCTGGCATAGACATTTAGTGAGTGCTTATCTGGTGAATAAATGAATAAATAAAAGTCTTAGGCTAAGAAATAGTGCAAAAAAATAAGAAAACCTTTGCTGGGCAACTGTGGTAATGGTCGATCTTGCAGTGAGGCTGATTTATGGCTGCAGTGCTCAGAGCTAGTGATTAGGAGTCTGGAATAAAGACAGGAGGCAATTGTTGCCATGGAAGCCAGAGCATTCTATGAGAGTGGTACAGATATCTGTTAGGTGTGCACAGCTGGGGGAGTTTTCAGAGAAGTAGCTATCATAGTATAAATACTTTGGTCATTTTATGAATTAAAATGAGTATATTCAAAAGAGAAATAATTTTAAATGGTAGACAATGTCCGTTGCCCCTTCTCTCTGGGCCGTGCAAACCAACTGTGTGCTCCATGTCTTTGCCTCTTCTGGATCCTTCATACTAATGGGCTCATACGGTGTGTGACCTTTCATGTCTGGCCTCTCACTTCGCATGTTTCCGAGGTTCACGGTGCTGTGGATGACACCCGTGCCGCGTTACTTCCTTTGGCTGCACAGTGTTCTGCTGTACGAGTGTTCCACATTTCCTTTATCCCGTCATCCATCGATGCACATTCAGTTTGTTTCTCCCTCTTGGCTGTTATTAGTGCTGTTATGAACGTTCAGATATAAGCTTTTATTTGAACACTTGTTTTCAGTTCTTTGGGGGTTGTAGCCAGGACTAGGCTTGCTGGAGCATATGGTAATTATGTGTTTAATTATTTGAGGAACTGCCAAACTGTTTTCCAGTGTGGTTAAATTACTTCATATTACTGCTAACAACGTCTGAGGGTTCCAGTTTCTCCACATCTTCACCAATAGACGTTATTTTCCAATGTTTGATTATAGCCATCCTGGTGTACATGAAGTGGTATCTTACTGTGGGTTTGGTGGGTATTTCCTTAATAACTAGTGAGGCTGAGCATCTTTTCAGGTGCTGGGTGACTGTCCATTTCATGTACAGACATGTCTATTCAAGTGTTTGGGTCATTTTAAAATTGAGTTATATTGGACGTGGTGGCACATGCCTGTAACCCCAGCACTCAGAGGCGGAGGCAGGAGGATAGTTGTGAGTTCGAGGCTAGCCTGGGCTACAAAGTGAGCTCAAGGCCAGCCTGAACTGCATAGCGAGACCCTGTCTCAAAAAGACAAATAAAGAATTGAGTTATATAAAAGTTAATTTCATGTGTCAACTTGACTGAGCTAAGGGATGTCCAGAGAGCTAGTAATACATTTCTGGGTATCATCTGTGAGAGTATCTCTAAATTAGCATTTGAATCAGTGGACTGTGTAGAGACCTTCTTCACTGATGTTGTGGTCATCCAATTTTCAAGGGGCCGATTTAGAACAAAATGTCAGAGGGTAAATTTACTCTTTGTGCTTATGCTAAGACATGAATCTTCGCCAGCCCTCAGACACTGGTGCTCCTTCTTCTTGGTCATTTGATGAGATCAGGAGTTATACTATTGTCCACCCGTAACCCACTCTCAGACCTTTGCACTGTGCCTCTTGTTGAGCATCTTGGCTCCCCTGATTTCATGAGCCAATTCCTACCATAAATTTCCTCTTGTGTATGTCTCTGTATCTCCTGTTAGTTCTGTTTCTCTGGAGAACTCCAACAAGCTTTTGTCTTACTGTTGAATTGTAAGAATTCTTTATGTTCTGGATACTAAACTCTTATGCACAGTTTAATAATAGATACATGCTGTATAAATATTTTCTCCAGTTCTATGAGTTATCTTTTCAATTGATTGATAGTATCCTTTGATGCATGAAAGGTTTTAATTTTGTTAAAACTCAGTTATTCATTTCAAATTACCATTGTTTTTCCTGATTCTACCTTGGCTAGCTTGCTTGCAGGCCTTATGCGGAACTTTAGAGAACTCTCCTAATTTCTGTTACCACCCAGTTGCTTCCATATGCGCATAGAAGACCCACTACCTTCTTTGATAGACCCTGGTTTCTGTTAAGGTAGATCATTGGGGTTGTTTTCCTATATAATCCAAAGAGGAAATTTTCTGTCACGTCATAGTGTTCAGCTGGACTCAGACTTTCTTAAAATACACTCATCACCAAGTGAAAACATTGTAAAGGCGAAAATATATTCAAGCGCTTCATTTTTTCTAGGTACTAGAATATTTTGTGCTAAGCTTTTTGCATCTATAATTTTAACAAGTGCTGTATATTTTTAACCAGAAATGGTTGGTTCTGTCTCTAATCCACATTATTAGTAACTAGGGACTGTTGGTCAGTCATTTCTGCCTTTCTCGTGGCTAATAGTTTCAAGTACTACCCACATATTTTCTTTTTCCTGTATTGTGAAACTTTGGGTAGCACCTGTAGTTGACTGCTCATATAGGTTTTTTTGGTACTGGAAATTGAACTCAGGACCCTGCGCTTGCCAGGCAGGCACTTGTGCCACTGAGCTGTATCCTTGGCCCTTGTGTTGTGGAACTTGACTTTTTACTTTTTTCTCCTTTTTTTTTTTTCTTAATTATTAAAGAATTTATTGGCTTACAGTTGCATTTGATCTTAGCCAAAGGGCAAAGAAGCAATTATTGTTCTGTAGGTGTGCTTGCATTTAAATTTATGATTTAATATAAGAACTGCAAGTTTAAAACTTACATAGTAGTTTTATATGAGTACATATTATTTATGCAGAAATGAGGTTCACTTTCATACATTGTTATGTGCACGTAATATAGTTTGACGACTTTCATCCCTATTACCTGCCTCTTCCTCTCCTCTTCCTTCCCTCTGATCCTCTTGTCCATCTCCCAAAGTCTGCCTTCTAGTTTTTAGTTATCCTTTTAAAATTTTATTTAGTCTTTTAAGAAAGATTGCTCAGGTAAGAGAAAACCTGTGACGTTTAACTTTTTGAGGCTGGCATATTTTGCTTGAAATAATGGTCTCCAGTTCCATCCATTTCTCTACAACTGATGTGATTTTGTTCTTCGTGGATGCATAATATTTCATTGTATGGATATACCACATTTTCTTTATCCATTCTTCTCTTGGTGGGCATCTAAGTTATTTCCGCAGCTTGGCTGTTGTGAGTTCTGCCACTACTGACACAGGCATGCATATGTCACTATAGTATTGTCTCTGGTTCCTTTGGGAATGTATTAAATAGTACAGCGGGATCCGATAGTATTTCTATGTTTAGTTTTTTGAGGAATGTCCATATTGATTTCCACAGTGTGTGTCATTCTAGTAGTTTACAGTCCCAGCAGTGTAAACTAGTATCCTTGCCAACATTTTCCATTTTTTATTTTTTTGTATTCTGATGATAGCCATTCTGATTGGCATGAGGTGGAATCTCAGTTTAGTTTTGATTTGCACTTTTCTAATGGCTAATGATGTTGCTCAGTTTTTCCTGTACTTACTGGCTATTTGTACTTGACTCAGTTTATTTGCCCACTTTTTGATTAGTTTGCTTTTTGAGTTTTTTTTTGAAATTCTTCATATTTTTTAGATGTTAATCTTTCATCAGAAGAGTAGCTAGCAAAGATATTTTTCCCATGCAGTGAGTCGTCTCTTTGTTCTATTAATTATTTCTTTTGATGTACAGAGCTTTTTAGTTTGCTGTGATGCCGATTTTGATTCTTGATATTATATCCTGTGCTTTTGGAAACGTATTTGTGTGGAGTCTTTGTCTGTGCTGGGGCTTTAAGTGTTTCTCCTGTGTTGTCTTCTCAAAGTTTCTGGTTTTATCTTTAGGTCTTCGAACCATTTTGATGTGAGTTTAGTACAGGATGAGCGGAAAGGATCTAATTTCAGTCTTCTGCATACGAATATAAGCTTTCTGGCACTGATGGTTAGAGAGGCTATCTTTTCTCCAGCATATGCTTTTGGCCCTTTTGTCAAAAATCATGTGGTTGTAGGTGTTTGGTTTGTTTGTGTGCCTTCTGTTCTATTCCATCGGTCTACAGGTCTGTTTTTGTGCCAGTACTATGCTGTTTTTGTGAGGATGGCTTTCTTTGTAGTACACCTCGAAATCTGGTGTTATGATGCCTCCCCTTTGCTCTTTTGGCTTAGGGTTGCTTTCACTATTTTTTTCTTACTTCATACAAATTGCAGGATTGCCTTTTCTAGTCCTGCGGAGTGTGATGTTGATAATTTAAATAGGGATTATGTTGAATCTGTAGGTGGCTTTTGGTACTGTGGCCATTTTCACTTTATTGAGTCTTCTGATCCAGGAACAAGGGAGGTGTTTATATTTTCTAATGTCTGCTTCAATTTCTTTCTTCAGTGCTGTCTAATTTTCATTACATTGTAGAGGATCTTTCATTACATTAGAGAGATTTTAGGTGATTCCTAACCAAGGTATTGAATTTATGGAAGCTGTTATGAGTAGAACTGACTTCCTGACTTCTTTCTCAATGGATTCATTATTCACCTAAGGGAATGTTACTGATTTCTGTATTGATTTTTATATCCTGCCACGTTGCTGAATTTGTTTATCAGATCTCAGGGTCTTCTCGCGGACTTTCCATGGTGTTTTGTGTCAAGCATCTGCAAACAGGGATAATCTGACTTCTTTCCCCGTTTGCGTTCTTTTTGTTTCTGTTGCTTACCTAATTGCTCTGAGGTTTGAAGTGCCACATTGAACAGAATTGGCGAGGATGGACACCCTAGTCTTGTGCCTGACGTTAGAAGGAATTCTTTCAGGTTTTCACTCTCAGTATCATGTTGGCTGTGGGTTTGTTGGCTTTTCTAAGTTTGGGGTAGGATCCATTTATGTACCTGTTTTTGCCTTTTCTTTTTTATCATGAAGAGATGTTATGTTCAATTTTGTTAAAGGCTTTTTCTACATCTGTTGAGATGACCATGTGATTTTTACTCTTGGTGTATTAAAATTATTGAGTAACGTAAGTTGAACCATCCTTGTATCCCTGGGATGAAACCAATCTGGTCATGGTGTCTAATTTTTTTAATGTGCTGTCAAATTCTATTTGCATAGATCTCAGTGAGAATTTTTGAATCTGTGTTCATCAAGGGTGTTAGTTGGTAGTTTTCTTTTTTTTGGTTAATACTTAGCCAGTTTTGGTGTCAGGGTAATGCTGCTTCAAAGAAATGAGGGGAAGTATTCCTTTCTTTTTTTCTTTGGTTGTTTAAGAAAGTTTTAAATAAACAACATTGACTTGAAATAATAGGAGAATATGCGAGCAAAGCTTGGTAATTTAAGATTTACTTTCGTAAAAACACGGTGACAAATATTAAATGTTATATTTGTATTTTGAACATTATAACAAAAATAGAAAACACAAAACTTCCTCATGCCTAAATGTATTTTAAATGTTTTTTTTTTTTTGAACTGGGAATCAAACTCAGGACTTCGTGCTTGCCAGGCAGGCGCTTGTGCCACTGAGTTATATCCCTGGCCCTCTCATGCCTAAATTTGATTTATTTTTAATTTAATTTAATTTTATTTTTAAGGGTGCTTTTAAAAATTTTATTTATTTATTATTATTGTCATTGTTCTTTTCTTTTTAATGTATGTGGTGCTGGGGATTGAACTCAGGGCCTTGTGCATGCAAGGCAAGAGCTCTATCACCAAGCCACATCCCCAGACCCTTAAATTGGATTAAGATTTTATTTTGTATTTTGTAGAAAAGAACTTTCAAAGTTTTATCAATGCTTTTGTCATATGTACTCTTCTTCCCTACCAACATGTTTAGTGAAATTTAAAAAGCTGGTGTTAATTTTTTTTTCTTGGCTATTCTAAAACATGACACTTAGAATTAACTTTATATTTAGGACATGAAAGAAATACAAATAGAGTACCCTAGAATATTTTTAAAGTAACTAGACTAATTTTCTTTATAGATATGACAAATACCTTTAATTTTCAGATTTAAAAAAGAAAAATGATCCTATGCAACATGAAACATATTTTGGGTGAAATGATCTCTTAGTACAAATAATATAGGTCAATCAATTTTTACATCGAGTTCATAAAAGCATCAGAAAAATTTGCATTTCATAATTGTTAAACAGTGCATTTATGTAGTGGAAGAAGATATAAGAATAGTTACCAGGACAAATACAAATCTCAAACTATTCCAATTCCTAAGATGAGAAATTTGAAAATTAAAAAATTTCCAGTGTTGCTTGGAAAATATATCTTACTCATATTTAAGTTCATTTTAATTGCTTGACATATAATTTAATACTTATAAAGACTGTGGTTAAATTATTTAATAATACTTATAGACTGTTACCTCTCTGGATAGACATGTTTCACCCAATAGTTTTCAGTTAAGAAGAAATAATTGATAGTTTTAATCAATTTCAGATCGATTGATTGGCCGGTTAAGAGTTTTCAGTAATTTATATAGCGTAAAGACCAACAAAAGGATAATGAAGGATAATGCGATAATTGGTCACTACAATTCTGTCCTTTAGTAATACTAAGCAAAGAGTCTGCCAGCCCACTGACTTGGGTTACATGTTTCCACGTGTGCTATTAGTCAACAAGAGAAGCGTTTATAATATGGTAAGCCTTTTCTGTTTTCCATCTTTCTTTTTTTTTTGTGGTACCGGGGATGGAACTCAGGACCTTGCGCTTGCCAGCCCGGCGCTCGTGCTGCTGAGCCGTATCCCCAGCATGCTCGCTCGCTCGCTCGCTCTCTCTCTCTCTCTCTCTCTCTCTCTCTCTCTCTGTGTCTCTCTCTGTCTTTCTCTCTGTCTCTGTCTCTCTCTCTCTCTCTCTTTTCTCAATGATGGGGGAGGTTCATTAGTAAAATACAGATACCAAAGGGGAAAAGTACAAAGTACCACTTTAACACCACTGTCAATACTTTTCTGTGGAAAAGTTTGAGAAGCAGTGGTGCTAGTTTCTCTGTTGATCTGGTAAAATTTACCAGTAAATCCATCAAGACCTAGATTTTTCATAGTTGGTAGAGTTTTAATTATTGCATCAATCTTGTTGCCTGTTATTGATTGATTTTGGTTTTTTTTTTTTTTTTTGTGGTACTGGGGATCGAACTCAGGACCTTGTGCTTGCCAGGCAAGCACTTATTCCACTGAGCTATATCCCCAGCCCCTGATTGCTTGCATTTTTAAAAATGTATTCTTGGTTTACCTTAGGTAGGCCCTATATGTCTGGGAATCTATTTATTCAAGATTCTCTAATTGAAATATAAGCTGTCAAAATTACTCTCTGATAATCACCTGGATTACAGTGGTATCTATAATTTTATCATTTTCATCTCTAATTTTGTTAATTCAACCTTTTTCTTTTGATAAGTTAGGGTAGGGGCTACCAATCTTTCTATATTTTCAAAGAAACAGCTACTTATTAGTACATGTTTGCAATACATAATCCTCACGGGGAATTGGTACATATACTTTTTTTTTTGGTACCGGGAATCGAACTCGCGACCTTGTGCTTGCTGGGCAGGTGCTCTGTTGCTGAGCTACAGCCCCTGCCCTGGTACATGTACGTATTGCACCTTAGTCATTTTTGCTTCTCTTTTTCCTCTTTTCTCCTCTCCCTCCATCCCTAGAGGCCTTTCCCATCTGCAAAAGATCTACCTCCCTGTTTACTGTAATCTTTTATTTTGTTCTTTAAATTACTTACACATATAAGAGAAACCACATGATATTTAAATTTCTGTGTCTGACTTATTTTGCTTAACATTGTGGTCTTGATGTGCATCCATTTTCCTACACTCAAACTGACTGCTGTGCGTATGTACTATACTTTCTTATCACTATAGTATGCTGTCTCTGTGGGGAAGATACCCTGAAGAGACAGAACTGGGTCAGATGTTAGTTTTTGCTTTTTGAGGTATCTCCTTACTGAATGCCATAGTGGTTGTATTAGTTTTCATCCCAACCAACAGTGTAGCAGGATTCTCTTTTTCTCACAATCTTGGCAACGTTTATTATTTTTTGAGTTCATGATGATAGCCATCCTATCTGGAGTAAGGTGGAATCTCTGTGTTGTTTTGCTTTGCCCTTAGCTAGTGGCCAGAGATGCTGAACATTTTTTCATGTACTTATTGGCCATTTGTACATCTACTGAAATGTGTTTGTTCATTTCAGTTGCTGGTGTTTTGATTGAGATTTATTTTGAGGGATCTAATTTTGGAGGTTCTATATATATTAGCTCTCTGCAAAGAACTGCCCATTTGATTTGTGGATCCTTTTTATTCTTTTGGTCTCAGTATTATTAACTTATACTGTGATTTTTCTCTCTTTCTCACTCTCTCTCTCTACTGATTTTGGATTTGATTTGTTCTTGTTTTTCTAGGGCCTTGAGATGTATCATTACACTATTTATTTGGGATTGTTCTGATTTTCCAACATAGGCATGTATAGCTATAACCCTCCTTGTCAGAACAGCTTCATTGTATCCCACAGATTCTGATATTGTGTTTTAATTCTTGGAATTGTTGAATTCTTTCTTAAATTCTTGAATGGCCTACTTGTTCCAAAGTGAGTTGTTCCATTTTCATGTGGTTGTCTATTTTGTGAAGTTTATTTTGCTGTTAATTTGTAGTTTTATTCTATCAGGATCTGATAGGATGTATAGGTTATATCATTTTTAGTATTTCTTAGAAGACTTGCTTTAAGCCCTAAAAAATGGTCTATTTTGGAGAAATTTCCATGGGCTGCTGAAAAGAATGTACATTCTGCTGTTGTTAAAAGGAGTTTTGTATAGAAATCTTTAAGTCCATTTGATCACTAGTATAATTTAACTCTTATTTCTTTGTTGATATTTTGGTCTGATCTATCTATCTGTGAGTGTGCAGTATTGAAGTCAGCAATTAGGATTATATTGGAATCTCTCTGTCCTTTTATGTCAGGGAGTGTCTGTGTTTAGAAATTGGGTAGCTCAATTTTGTCTCTTCTTGATGAATTGTTCCTTTTACTTACGTATGGTGACCTTTCTGTCCTCTCACTATTTTTAATTTGAAGCCTGCCACTCTGTTGGAATTAAGTATAGCTACACCTGCTTGCTTTTGGCCTCTAACTGCTTGGAGTATTATTTTCTATCCTTTCACTTTCAGTCTGTATGTGTCTTTAGAGATCAGATGTGATGATGCAGACAAAATATAGATAAGGCTTTTTTAAAAATCCAATTTGGCAGTCTTTGTCTTTTAATTAAAGAATTAGGATCATGTTCAGGAAGTATTATTACTGAGAAATGTGTGCTATGTCCTGTCATTTTGTTGTTTTTCTAGAGTTTAATTTATTCTTGATTGTCATTCATTCATGTACTCACCCAATTAGATTTATTCTTTCTCTTGGTCTCATGGTTGTGATTGTCTTGAAGTCTTCTTTCAAGAGTGTGTTTACAAGTTCTGATTAAAAAATGCAGTGAATGCTACTGATGAATGCCATCCAGTGGCATGTGATAATGTGTGTCTGATTTTTCTTTTGCTTAATGATCTCAATGCACCCATTTCCTACAAGAATTTTTGCATAAGATTGGAAGAACTGTGATTAGGGAATCTCACAGAGAACTGGAATTTACCTATCTTGCCTTCTCTCCCATGGATATGGATAGGGAAAGTGTGATTTTTGCCTCAGAGCACTACCTGTGTGGAACCAGGTTTCAGATGTGTTGGAGTTGGAGGTTAGAGACTTGAAGTTTATTTACAAATGAAAAGGAGTTCCAGAGGAACAGTGAATATGTAAATGGGGTGGGAGTGACGATTAGGTCTTTCTTTTTGGGAAAAACTGAATTACTCCAAAAGCCACAAATGAAACTGCCTTTCAAGTTCTAAAATGGTAACACAAAAGTTTGTCTAGGCTGGGTGTGGTGGCACATGCCTGCAGTCTCAGCACTGGGGAGGCTGAGGCAGGAGGATCACTGTGTGAGTTTGAGGCCAGTGTAGGTTACACAGTGAGTTCAAGGCCAGCCTGAATTGCAAAGCAAAACCTTGTCTCAAAAAAACCTAAAAAAAATAAAAAAAAAAAAAAAGTTTGTATGATCTGGGTTCCTTGAGGAGTTGTCTCACTGCAGGGTAGGCACTGGTGATGACTTACTCTATTAGACTTACGACTGATGAAGCCTTGTTAGTTGCCATTTTGTTAGCAAGTCTGTTTGAAAGTACAAATGGGGTTGTGAAATTATTTTGACTTTTCTACATATTGTTACTTCCTTTGGAAGAAAGAATTTGGCCTTAATATGAAAATTGAACTTTTTATAATAGTTCATATAGGAAGGCTGAGCGGCTGAGGGATCTAGATATATTTTTAGAATTTAGAGCTTATAAGACACTATGAATTATGCTCACAATTTTATAAACCTTTTCTTTTGTTGTTTCTCTTTAAATTAGCAGTGCATGTTGGCCCACGCCTGTAATTTCAGCACTTGTGAGCCTGAGGCAGGAGGATCCTGAGTTTGAGGCCAGCCTGGGCTGCAAAGTGAGCTCAAGGCCAGCCTGAACTGCAGAGCAAGACCCGGTCTCAGAAAGACAAGAAAAAAAAAGTATCTGTGTGTGTGTTGTGTGTTTAGTGAACATGTTTTCTGTCTCCCATCTCTGTACCTTCGTTCCAGGTGAAACTTGCATAGGAAGTAACTCTCCTCCATCCAGTCCCTGCCCCTCTGTCTTTTTCTGTCACGCTTTCTAGTGCTGACTATTTCAAATTACTAACTTGTGTGCTGGACGCATTTATCTCTTGTAACCTTCACAGTAGACGTTATTGTCTTCCCTTTAAAGATAAGAAAACAGCCTTTGGAGTGCTGATTAAAATGCATTAACGCGCTGTTAAATGGTGGAGCTCTGACTTGAAACAAACACTTGCGCGGATAAGCGTGTGTGTCTGTCTCAGTGGCCCCCAGGGTCTGTCTCCAAGGTTCCTCAGTCTGGCGAGACTGGACTCGGCTGTGCTCTTCCTTGTTTCCTTGTCACCATCTCCTGTAGTTCTTCTTACCTTATGTTTTTATATCCGCCGAGCCCTTCCTTGTGGGCCTTACGAATGTCGCATAGTCTTCCTCAGTGTTCTCACTGAGTTCATAGCTTTCTGTGTTTGTGTCTTGTTGAATCATATGGGATTTATTTATCTTTTTCCGTGTTTGTTATCTATAGTATGTTGTGACCTCCTTGAGCCTAGCGACTGTAATGTTATTCATCTTGGTGTTTCTGACGCCGGGGAAACAGATGTGGCAAATGCATGCCCAGTGCATGTTCGCTGAGTAAGTTTAGAGTAAGTTAGTTGTGTTCTCATTACCCGTGAACTTCTCTTACTACGCTGCAGAGTGTTTGAAGGCTGGGTAAGCGCTCCAAGTTGAGATACACCCCCGCAGATGTTACTTACCTTTACATTCCTAAATTATCTTTTGTGGTTCCTCTATACATATTTGTTGATGTATATCTATTCCTCAAAGGAGACATTTCTGTTAATGCTCCTGTTCCTAAAGCTCCTAAAGTATCAATACTTCAAATGTATTTTTAAAATGTATCTTAAAAATAAAAGCATAATAGTCCCTTAAAAGGAAATGTCTTTCAGTTGTTACAATAGGCTTTCGAGGCCTTAGTGGGTGTTTCTTCAGTGGGAGGTTGTCGTCCCTCAGCGTAATTCCAGTACGTGGCTCCAGTACGTGGCTCCGTCCCGTGCTATGTGGCTCCAGTACGTGGCTCGGTCCCGTGCTGTCTCACTCGCGCTTACCCTTCCCTTTGAATTGAGCCGGGAGCGGCGCTCTCAAGGGAGAGGCGCACAGGAGGCCGTCTACGTGCAGTCGGCATCCCGGCGGCGGCCAGGCCGATGTCTGTTCACTGGTAAGGAAGAGTGCTGTCTTCACAGTGCAACTGTGAGCACTGTTCATTCTTGCTTATTTAAGTTCTTTTAGAAAAAGACCTCACTTTGTGCTCATGTGAGGTTGGTTGTTTTGGTTTGTAGCTGGGGTTCCAACCAACTCACTGTATCTGACTTCTGTTAGTCCTGAAGAAGTAAAAGGTTAGATACCTTCAGAGAATTCGTTTTGTATTTTGGCTACTGACTGCTTTTATAGTCTTTATAGACATTCTGATGTCCATAGTACCGTAAACTGATTTGGGTAGGTTTTGTCAAAGATTATAAACTCGAGTGCTATTGAATTACCTTCTAGTTTATGAGAGTATCTGTTAGGGAAAGAATGATTTTCTCTTTTTATTACACAGTTTTTATTCACTGTTTGCTGAGTTTTCTTAATTAGCATATCCAGTAGTATATTTGAATCTCTCAATGTTAACATATAGGAAACAAACATCTCTGGCAATCAAATATCTGTATCTAATTGACCTACTTGAAAGAAAATATTTAACATATATTAAACTTTATGGTATAAAAACAGTATTTCCATCATTGTACTTGGAGAATATAAATGTTGCTTAGCTGGGGGTAGTAGCATATACCCGTAATCCCAGCACTCAGGAGGCTGAGGCAGGAAGATCGCCACAGAGTCTGAGGCCAGGAGACAAACAAGACATTTTAAAACATTTTGGGGCTAGGGATATAGCTCGGTGGTATATGGGCTTGCCTGGCAAGTGCAAGGTCCTGAGTTTGATCCCCAGTACCGCAAAAACCCCCACAAAAAACAAAAAGCAAAAAAACCCCAGATGCTTGTATATCTCCTTATATGCATAAGATATACCGGGAAAATTCTGTAATTCTGCCAAGGAAACTCATTTGTTTTACATTTTCCTTTTAATAACTTCTGTTTCTGTTTCTAAAACATATATTTAAAGATTTATTTTATGCAAATGAAACCTGTAATTTTAGAAAACATTAATTTTAGTGGTTCTTTTAAAGTCTTTTTTATCATTATTTATGGGAAAAGTCAACATGTACGTACCCATGTTGTCCTAAATACCAAATCAAATACTGTTGATCAGGATAGATTTGAATAAATCTAATTAGTAGGTTAGTAGTATTTTTACCAGTTTCACTTTTTAAAAACATGTTAATACTAGTTACCTTTCATAATAACATATGGCCACTGTTTCTGTTTGATTTATGCTCATTATCTACTAAATTATAGAGATTTTAAAGACTTCTTTGTTTAAATCTTTTTAAAAAATGGATTTGCTGTGAAATAGTCTATAATAAATGGAATGCCTGCAATAGTCTCTGTAGTAATCTATATCTCAGTAATAGAAAGATGAAAAATCTGATTTTTTTGTTTCTAGTTAAAGTTTGAGAGAAATCCACCCACACAAATAGCTAAAATATGCTATGGGATGTGTTGTAGTCAACATAAACACATACAGTACATAGTTCTTGGTACCTGAGAAAAAAGCATGCCTCACTCAGCCTGTTTGGTCTGGAGAAAACTTCAATGAATACAAGGTAACGTTAGGTTGTTGATGATACGTGACTCAGGTGTAAATGGAAAAGCGTTTGTGCTGCAGTGAACATCTGCAGTTACCGAGCTGTGAAGGACCATGTGCCATTTCCGAAACCCTGAGGTGTTAGATGTGTGATTGCTACGAAGAGTGGAAAGCGGCCTCAGCTTTGATTACCAAGCAAAGTGCCTCTAACCTGGAAGTTGTGATTGTAAAACTAATACCTAATATTATAAGTACGAATGAAATCAGCGCCTACTATTATCCAGCACTGGAAGGGAAGGGGGTCAAAGGGGACACTTGCAGGTCACTCGCCCTACGTGTCCAGTGCTGTGCAGTCTCAGCCAGCGCATTTCATGGGTTATTATTGTCTCCTGTATGCGAGGGACTGCTCTAAGCAATGGGGATGTAGTGGGCAAAAACAGGGTATTCCCTGCCCATGTAGGATTTGTATTGCAAATCAAGGTATGATATAATACTTCCCTTCTGTAAGTTTTGGCTACAGTATAGTTGTGTAATTTCATCTTCCTTGTGGTTAATATAGACAGCTCTATGTCTCATGTTACATGGGGAAGAATATGCCTGAATTTGGGAAACTTGCTCCAAGTTATTGTTTTTCCTCTGGACTGTATTTTTAGGTCAGGACATTACTTTTTTTAAAAAATGAAATTTGAGTCAGGTGTGGTGGGATATGCCCATAATCCCAGCACTTGGGAGGCTGAGGCAGGAGGATCATTATGACTTTGAGCCTGGGCTACATAGTGAGTTCAGAGTCAGCCTAACTACATAGTGAGACCCTGTCTCAAAAAACTGAACAAGAAATAAATTTTTATTGAGATAATTGTCAATCATCTTGCAAGAAATAATGCAGAGAGATCTCTTGTGTGTTTTGATGAATTTTTTACTTGTCTACACTGAGCCCTCAGCAATTCATTTTCAGCGTGGGTTTTCATACCCCAGTGCTAGTTTTGGCCAAAGTTTCTGCTCTGGATATGGTGTGGCTCTTTGTATTCACCTGTCTGTACCTTTAATTTGAAGGGAAATAGTTTGCCCTGTGACCTCATTTCTGTTAGTGATATAAGAAGAGTTTTCCACTTTTCAGTACGCTGAGGGTTTTACTTGGTAGAACACACTGATGACTTCTAAACTCCTTGCCTGCTCACCAGAACCTGGAAGTTGCAGCTTGTGTTTTCATTCTTTTATGTGGGTTGTTAAACAGCAAAAGATTTTACTTTTGATGTGGTTCATTTTTCCTTTTTCGGATTGTGCTTTTGACGACATCCCTAGAACTTTGCCTACCCTTAGATTCTGAGGACTTCCTTCCATGTAAAAAATTTTATATTAAGCAGTTTTACCCTTAAATTGAAGACTATAGTGCTGTTGAATTAATCTTTCTAAAAGATGTTAGTCAATATTTTCTTTTGTAATTTTCCAGTAGGTATCCGGTTGCTCCTGTGGTAATTCTTTCTCCTTTGTATTACTTTTAGATCTTTGTCAACAGTCTGCCAGCATGTTGGTTCGGGCCTGTTTTGGAATTCTCTGTTTTGTTCCATTGATTTAATATTGTCTGTCTTCTATCAACACTACACTGTCTTGTTTTCTACAGCTATGTAGTGTCTTATTCAGCAGGGAGGACCATGTTTCTTTGAATACTGTTTCATCTCCTTGGATTCTGATGGTAGGAGAGTTGGATCTTTTGCTCATGTTTCCTAGGTTTCTAAGACTTTTTGAGTTATTTCTTCTCTGCGTTGTTTTGATTGGGTGGATTTTCTTCTTTGTTCTTAGGCTTAGTGATTGTATTGTCTTTCGCCTTCATTCTACTACTAGTCCATTTGGTGGGTTTTACATTTTATTGTATTTGTTAGTTCTATAGTTTCTAACTGGTTAGTTTTATAACTTGTATTCCTTACTCAAATTTTTATTTTTACATTTGTTTTAGGAACACATTTTTACAATAGCTTTTTTTTTTTTTTTTTGGCGGTACCGGGGATCGAACTCAGGACCCTGCGCTTGCTAGGCAGGCGCTTATTCCACTGAGCTATATCCCCAGCCCCTACAATAGCTTTTTAAAACTTCTTTTTAGATAATTCTATCTGACCTGTTTTAGTATTGGCATTAACTTATTATCTCTTCTCATTCAAGTTGTGATTTTGATTTTTGGAATGACAGGAGATTTCTTATTTATTTATTTATTGACAGAAGATTTCTGTTTGAATCTTGGAGAGTTGAGGCCTATTTCAGTGTTTCAATTTTCGTAAGTATTCACCCTGCTCAGTTTTAGCACACAGGTCTTAATATACTTCTTTTTTTTTCATGTTTTCTTTTTAATTTTATTTTAAAGACAAAAGAATGGAGACATATGAACCAGAAAAGCCATAAACAATACAGAAAATACAAAGTTATACAGAATATAGTAGGGAATTAGCACTGGATGTTGTATTACATAGTTATCTTCACATTAGTTAACACAAAAACATTGAAGGAAATACCAAATTATAGAGAAGATAGTAGGGAATTTGCACTGGATGCTGTATAATATAAAGTTATCTTCACTTCTGTTAATACAAAAACGATTGAGGAAATACAGAATTATACATAACATAGAAGGGAATTAGCTCTGGATGTTGTCCTACATAATGTTACCTTCACCTTTGTTACTCAGTTACACAGATGATGGCCCATTTGATCATTCAGTTTTTCTCCTCCCTCATCTCCGTTGCCCTACCACTCAATCAGTCATCTTCCCTGTGATAATAACTGTACTCCTGGGTTTATCTATATCCTTGGACTCTTGCC